>SNQJ01S0124086.1:13619-26645 GCA_010110895.2 Picea sitchensis
TCCTTGGGTTATCAACAACAACTGAATAGAGTACAACTCTACAAGAGCACCAACTCTATAATGCAAGACTCAACTTACACCCTCAACACCAACTGCGATGAGGCGAAAATCCTCAACAGATATCAATCTGTCACAGGTATGCGACCTATTAGTAGTACACCACACATATGTACATGCCCTACCAGTAGTATAGCTCGCGTATGTACGCGGACAGTCTGTACTACAACCTTTGTATCACTTCTGAGCAACTAGGGTTTTCTTTTCAAGATGAACTTAGATCCTCAACAACCTTCAATCACATTCTCTTCTGTCTTTCACTGTCCCATCTGATCCATAACCAATCACAACACATCCAAGCTCTCCAACAATTTACTCATGCCTTTCCACCACACAATATGAATGCTACTCATCATGTATAAGCAACCAATATACTATAGCAATCATATCAGTACTGAATCATAAGAGTGTTTCTCACTCCATCAACCAACACAAACCTAATCACAAAAACCATATCAAGAATGCCTAAAGAATTCACCACACAAAAATAAAAAGTATCCATCAAGATAACAATGCAACCATACCAAAGTTTCTAGGGCAGATCTGAGCCCATAGAATGCAGATATGGAACCTGCTTCAATATTCAAGAGTTTGGCACCAGTTCACACACAAGTCTTCATGATTTTATCAACTGTACACACAATGTCTTCATTCAATGCACGTATGTATGCACCCTGGCTCACTACAGCCTACGTATACCTCATAAACTAGGGTTTCTGAACTTCCGATACTTTTACCGTTGTTATTTTCTAATTTTTCTTTTGATGTAGTGAGACACCCTAATCCTAAACCCTTCCTACCTGCACTTCGTTGTCTTCTTTCATTTGATTTTAATCCTTGTTTTTAGCTTGTTATTTTTTTCATTTTATCGTTTTGGATAATTTCTTTAAGTTTGGAGTTGTGGGACATGGTTTTAAATGATGTGTCACTTCATATGCCTATTCGAATTTTGCAAATTCAAATATCTTCTAGTCATTTATAGTGCTACTGGAATAACATTATTCACGTAGCACAAACATAATCATACCTGAATATGTGTCTTCCACCCTGATTCCATTATGATTACACAGATCGTGGACTAAGAATTCACATGTGTCCCACGATTTACCTCAAATTATTTTATGATTCAAACCGTTATGTGATCGGGTTGTTCAGTACTCACAACTGACTCATTTCAAATCATTCCATTCCCAAGATCATTATTTGAAACTATCCATTGTCATTCTGATTTTGCTGAAATATGAGGGTAGGTTTTTCTCAGAAGAAATATTACATGTTAAACAGTTGCAAGTTGTAAATTTAGAATCCGAGCAGTGCCAGTTGTAGCATTGGGTTTTATGGCACCTAAAAGGAGTGGGCACGTGGTCAGATTGGAACCTGAAGGTGTCGAGCTTCTTGAAGCATATCCGTAGATGGCGTAGCGATTTAGAGATACTGGCTGGTTTGAATTCCTCACTACCTTCCAAGGTCATGACGAACATGCCTCTATGGTGTTTTCCCAGAAATTTGATGGGTTCGAAGTGGAGATCGGAAAGTTTCTTATGCTAGTGACATAACACACAATTTCCAAAGCTTGCAGGTTGGTGGTTGGAGGAGAACTATGGTGGAATAAAGAGCATGTAGTTATAGATTTTGTAAATCAATTCTTACTTCCATATAAGAAAAACTCGAATTGGAGAAAGGGAGTTCCTCATAGCTAGATTAGACTAGAATGGAACATTGCTCTAATCATTATCCACAGGTATATCACCTGCGAAGGAAGATTTTCAATGATTTATATCTACCACATTAGAATGCTAATGCATCTAAATGGGGATTACCATTTAAATTTGCCTTACTTCTTGCTCAAAATCCTGGAAAAAATGTCAAAAAAGGTGCAGTCACACCCTACCACCACAAAAAGTAGTTTATTTCATCAAGTCTTAGTTAAGACTCCGGCCGTATCTTCTCTAAGGGAAGCTCAGAAACCCTGGATCTAGCTGATCCAATCCCTAAACCCTGATCCACAGCCTAGAAGACAAAAAAGAGGAAAGGGTGAAGGAGATGCTACATTGAAACATAGTGTTCCAGTTGATCAAACCCTAGTTGAAGAAGAAATGTCTAATATCAGGGTGACAAAAAGTAGCAGAGCTAAGAGACCAAAACTGGATACAGAAACTGAAAAGTATTCTGAGACAGATTTTAAAATAGAAGTGGATTCAGATGAGGACTATGATGTTAAGCCCTTAGTCAAGGATAAAGCACTAGAAACCATTAAGAGAGGTGTTGTAGCTAAAAGACAAAGAAAACAATATGTGCTTGTGCCTAAAATACCTAGGAGGAATTCGACCAGAATTACCAACAAATACAGGATGAGGTTGAAAGCTATGTTTGATCCTTCAATAGAAAAAGAGGATGTCATAGTTATAGAAGATCATTCTGAGGATGATGAAACAAAGGTCAAACAAAGGGTAAACAAACCCCCATTACATAAAAAACCACCAGATAAAGGGAAACAAACCGCCCCACTCTCTATAGGACCTGTAACAAGAGCCACCACCAGATTGTCACAAGAAAAAACACTAGATGAAGGTATAAGTAAGGTCCTTGAAAGTACATAAGGCCATCTTGTAGATCTAGAACATATCTCAGACATACCTGAAGCTATGGATTCAACTAGTTTAGATGAAGAGCATAGTTCATGATTGGTTTCTAGGTACCAGATTAAATTGAGGGAGCCTAAGGCCGACATAAATCTGAACAAGCCTGTACCTGCAGATGAGTTCCCTGAATTTAAGGTTAAGGTCAAAATTGACAAAGAAAATATTAAAGAACTCCGAAAGGTGGTGAAACAGTTGAAGAAAGAGAAATCTCTTGTAGAACAATGGAGTGCCAGGCAACAAGAAAGGATCTAGAGTTTAAAGAAGAAGAAAAAAGAGCAAAAGGAATTTCTCAAAGAGATCAGAGAAATAAACTTTAAACTTTATTGGCATAACGTTGTGCTCACCACAAATCTCAAACAAAAGACTGCCAAAGCCACTTCTGTTATTATACCTTAAAGATTCATGGAGAATTTGGCACATTCTCAAATTTTGATGTTTAGTAGCAAGCAAGGGAAAATCTGCTTATTTTGGCTTGTGAAAAGAAAATATTTCAAAATGCATGACTACATCAAAACAATCCCTTTTTGTAGGATTGAATGCATTATGACATAATCATTTGATATTAAGTTGTTGAGTTGTATCTATTTTTGGAATGTAAATGCTCTTTTCGAACTAACCTTCCTAATATATAGATTCTAATCAGATCTAGTCACTAATAGCATGCCATAAGTTAGGATCTGAGGTATTCTGGATAGTTTAAGTAGACATATGAAAGACTCTGTTATGGTCAAAAAATTGGATATCCAGAGGACTTGTTTTGTGAAACTCCTTGTAAAGGCATTTATGTTCTATTTGACACTTAATAGAAAAGGCATATGGATGGTTAAACACTCTTTTCTACTCTAATTTTCTTTCTTCATGCTTGAATTCTTTATTCATACTACAATGCATTTGTTTCTTGATTTTTAATTAATACAATAAAGAATTTGTTGTGGGAATTATTTTCAAGTTTTGATTTCAAGCTGATGTTCTTGTTTCTTTATGATATTTTGAGACAAAAATTTATGTGAAGTTGAAAAGTTGAAGGCTTCATCCTCTCTTTTTCTTATTGGTTTAATCCATATATGTGACTACCTTTTACTCAGTCAATGGGATATACTATGTTCTGATCTTGATTTTCATGTTATGTTTCATTCCCTTCAACTATCTCAGAATTAAATCTAGATCAGTGGAAGCTACTTACTGAACTCATTAAACAAGAATATTCAAATACCTTTCCTGTGACTGAAACTTTGACAGGTCACAACACAGATATTAAAAGTGAAACAAAAACACCCTCTTCATCTCTTGGATCCCTCTCCTCAAAAGATTTTAAAACACATTATTTTTCTTTTGAGAATCCTCTGTTTCTTGGCCCATCATCTGATCATAGTCCAGAAGAGAAATCCCTATCTACTGAAGAACAAGACTCAGTGATAGTACAATTAAGTTTTCATACACAAGGGACAGTTTCACCTCCAATATCGCCAATCTTTCTTACTCCCAAAACTCAAACACCAAAGATAACAAATATGGCTGCAGATAGAATGTATGAAATTGTTGCTGCAAGGTATGCCCCTTTGATCCTCCCACAAGTCATGTTTGCTTTTCCCCCTAATGATTACATGAGATACTTGCCCAGATTTAATGGAGATGGAGAAGTTACTACTGAAGAGCATTTGAGTTCATTTTATAGTTTTGTAGACAATTTTAATGTAGAGCATGCATATGTGTGGATGCGATTGTTTGTGCAGAGTTGAAATGGTGAAGAAAGAAAGTGTTTCAGGAGTTTACCTCCTAATTCAATTGCTTATATTGTGGCCTTAGATGATGCCTTTCTTAAACACAGGGGAGACAAGAAATAATTTTTATACTACATCACTGAATTTGGTTCTTTAAAAAGGAAACAAGGTGAATCAATACTTGATTTTACCAAAAGATTCAACTAGATGTACGGTAAAATTACAGAGGAGATTAAACCTTCAGAGACATTAGCTAAAATCACTTTTGCCAATGCTTTCAATGCCAAATTTCCTTGTTTCTTAGGGAAAGAAGGGATTCTACCCTCATCCTAATGCAAGATGCTTCTATCGAGGTAGAATCAAATATATTAGCAGCAAACAAATTGAAGTCTAGGAGTGATAGAGACAGAAAAAAGAAAAAAGAAGAGTTGCCTTCATCTTCTAATACAACATCTGATTCTGAGATAGATGAAATGGATAAGATGATGAAAGCTCTGAAATCTGAGATGGCAAGGTTGAAGATGGAACAAAAACATCCCAGTAGACCTGCACAGGAGGGTGGATACAGAAACCAAAATCAGTTCAGGAGGCCAAACAATGCACCTCAAATATTACCAAGGGAAAAAAAAAATCAAGATGATCAAAAGATTTTTCCTCCTTTCCAGAATAATGAAGTAGATGAGCAGGAGGATGAAGATGATACAGAAGATGACCCTGCGGTTCACCTAAATGAATCTGAATCATCTCCTATGCATGTGTCACAACAAAATTATGAAGATGCTTTGATTTCAAACCAGTTTGAGGAAGGGGATGCCGATGAGATCGTCCAAAAGGAACCTAAAAGGAAGAAGTACAACCTCAGATCTGGTTCAAATACACCTAAAGTGGATACACATGTTTCCACAAAGAAGGCCAGTACTCCAGTTAAAATAGGAATCATCAAAGGAAGTCCTAATATTCAGGCTGATCAACCATTGAAGCAATCTGCCAAGGTTAGTATTGCTGATATAAAGGAACCAGAAAGGAATGTTTCTTCTTTCAGTTTAGAACATGAAATCAACAAAATCAATATTTCAGTGTCATTGTTAGAACTCATGAAAACATAGCCCTTTAGAAAGACTGTCCTCAAGGCTCCACAGTCTCCAACTCAAGTTACCTTTTCAGATACAGTCAATCTAGAAGATGAAAACCCTGTTGTAACTATTGGACCTCACATTGAATACATAATTGATGCCTCTCCCCCATTCTACATTTCACTAAATGTCCATGAAAAGATATTGCATAACTGCCTAATGGATTCTGGTGCCTTGCATAATGTCATGCCTAAGGTGGTGATGGAAGAATTAGGGTTGGAAATTACTAGACCGTATCATGATCTATATTCTTTTGACTCCAAGAAAGTCAAATGCCTTGGAGTTATGAAAGATGTGGTTGTTACTCTTTCCCAATTACTTATGAAAAGTGTGGTATTAGATGTTATTGTGGCTGACATACCACCAAAATTTGGAATGCTTCTTTCAAGATATTGGACCAAGAAGGTAGGTGGTACTCTATAGATGGATCTTAGTTATTCAACCATACCTGTTTTTGGTGGATAACAATGGAGATTATACAGAGAAGTAAGACTGGCTTATTTGGTAAGTGATCATCAAAACCCCACTAATCATCATATATATGCTGTAGAAGATGATCTTGGTTCCTTTATTTTTCATATGAGTGATGAGATGGCAGAAGTATCAGTTATGAAGACGACAACTGTAGTTGGAGACAATGAATATAACTTTATTTGGAAAATGTATTTTGATGGAGCATGTTCTAAAGAAGGTTCTGGATCTGGGATTGTCTTCATTTACCCTACTAAGGAGGTGATTCCTATGTCATATAAACTTGAATTTGACACCACCAATAACATCAATGAGTATGATGCCTTACTGTTAGGTTTGAAAGCTACTAAAGATATGGGTATAGATAAACTTTCTGTTTTTGGAGATTCAGAATTAATTATTCACTAGATCAAAAATATATATCAAACCAAACAACAAAGGTTGAAACAATATAGAAATGAGCTGTGGGATTATGTGGATAATTTCTTTTTGGCATTCAATATTACTTTTGTGCACATAAATTTAAATCAGCAGGCTGACTCTTTGGCACTTGCAACTAGCAACTTTAAAACTCCAATGTTTCCTAATATGAAGTTTGAAGTTGAGGTCAGAAACAGACCCTCAATACTTGATAATATAAAACATTGGCATGTCTTTAAAGATGATGAGGAAATTCAAATATTCTTGAAAACTATTGAAGAGTTTTCTAACATTTCAATAGATCAGGATGATGAAGATGGTGAAGTAGAGGTACATGCTGTAGATATCCTTCAAGATAATGTTGCTGGGCACAAAATCATTTAACTGAAGACAAACCATTTGCCTAAAGTTTTGGTCCCATTAGAAAGGTTGTTTGATCACAATGATGTTTCCAGGAAGACTGTTATTCAAACAGAAGACACAGATGTAGTGGACTATGACATCAGTCCTGACACAAATCCCAGGTTGGTCAAAATATCTAGAAAACTGTCACAGAAACATAGAAGCGCATATGTTGAATTGATGGAGCAATATTCAGATATATTTTCCCGGTCTTATGAAGATTTGAAAGTGTTTGATACAGAGATCATACAACACAAAATTCCTCTGAAACCTGGGTCTAAACTTGTTAAGAAAAAGTCTAGGCAATTTAATCCTCTACTATTACCCATAATAGAAAAGGAGTTGAAAACATTATTAGAAGCCAAATCATAGTGCCACTGAGATACAGTGAATGGGTAGCCAACCTTGTGCCTGTCAGGAAGAAGAACAAAGAGATAAGGCTTTGTGTGGACTTCAGGAATTTGAACATGTGCTCTTTGAAAGACAATTATCCATTACCAAAAATGGATCATATCTTACAGAGAGTTGTTGGTGCGAAGAGGATCTCCATACTTGATGGATACTCAGGGTATAATCAAATATCAGTAGTGGAGGAGGATAAAAAGAAAACAACTTTTACGACTCCCTGGCGTACTTTTATGTACGAAAATATGTCGTTTGGATTGATGAATGTAGGAGCCACGTTTCAAAGGGCCATGAATATTGCTTTTATTGGTGAAAAGGACAGGTTTGTGGTTATTTATCTTGATGACATCACTGTATTTTCAGCAACTGATGAAGAACATTTACAACACCTGAAGAAAACGTTTGAGAAATGTAGAAGGTATGGCATATCACTTAATCCTAAAAAATCACACTTTTCCATGGAGGAAGAAAATATTTTAGGACATATTGTTTCCCCTGAAGGTATTAAAATAAATCCAGAAAGAGTCAAGTCTATCCAACAAATAGATATTTTGAGAAACAAGAAGTCTATTCAGTCCTTCATTGGTAAAATTAATTTTTTGAGGAGGTTTATACCTAATTTTGCAAAGATTATCAAATACATCACTGACATGTTGAAAAAGGATGCAAAAATTAAGTGGATACCGGAAGCTAAAGAATCTTTTGAAAGAATCAAGCAGGCTCTTTTTCATGCCCCTATTCTCATTAGTCGAGATTACTCCAAAGGATTCATGATTTTCTCCTTTGCATCAGAAAACACCATAGCTATTGTTCTTTTTCAAAGAAATGAGCAAGGGTATGAGAAACCCATTTCCTTCTTTAGAAAAACCCTTAGAGACTTTCAATTGAAGTATGATATAATGGAAAAATAGGCTTATGCGCTGCTAAAGGCTCTAAAGTCCTTTAGAGTTTATGTTCTTCAATCTAAGATTACAACTTATATCCCAAGTAGCGCAGTCAAATAAATATTGGTTCAACCCGACAGTGAAGGAAAGAGAGGAAAAAGGATAACACAAATCCTGGAGTATGATCTCACCATAAATCCTACTCAACTGATAAAAGGTTTAGGCCTTGCCAAATTAATGACAGAATCTAATTGCAAAGCAATTAGGTTGTACCATCTTTTAGATAAGGTACACGATTCTTCTTTCCAGATTGAAGAAACAAATTCACAGGTAAACAACAAGTATGTTTCTTCATCATGGTACAAAGATATTGTATTTTTTATGCTGATTTCAATCTCCCCTAGAGTTGGATAAATCAAAATTCAGATCATTAAATTTAAGAGCGGTAAATTATTGCATTATTGATCAGATCTTATTCTAGAAAGACTCTAATGGTTTTTTGCTGAGGTGTGTTGATGAAAAAGAAGTTGAACAATTTTTTCATAATATACATCATGGTGTGTGTGGAGGCCATCACCATTGGAAAGATACTGCCTTCAAGATTCTTAGGGCATGATATTACTAGCCAGTTCTATTCTTAGATATTTTTTCTCAGGTCAGGGCATGTGAACCCTATTAGAAATTTTCTAGAAATCAGAAACTTATGTCTTTGCCTCTAAAACCAATCATCACCCATGGGTCATTCCAACAATGGTGCTTAGATTTCATTGGAGAGATCAATCCTTCATCTCCAAGACAACACAGATGGATTCTTACAACCATTGATTACTTTACGAAGTGGATCGAAGCCATTCCAACTTGGAATGCAACAGACAAGGTAATCATGGACTTTCTTGAAGGATATATTTTTTCCAGGTTTGGTTGTCCTAAAAAACTAGTCACTGATAATGCAAAAGCCTTTAAATCTAATTCCATGATTGAATTCTGTAATAAGTACAATATCAAATTGGTTCACTCTACTCCCTATTACCCCCAAGGGAATGGGTTAGAAGAGTCTTCCAATAAAACTTTGACAGGGATTATAAAAAAACTACTCGTAGAAAATAAAAAATCATGGGATTCCAATTTAAAGTTTTCCCTGTGGGCAGATCGTATAGGCAACAAAAATTCTGTTGGGACTTCTCCTTTCCAGATGGTATATGGGATAGAAGCTATTATTCCAACTCAATTAGGCCTACCAGTTTTAAAGTTCTTGCAAGAAGAGTTAGAATAACCTAATGATCTACAAAGGATAATTTTTCAAATGATTAAGGTTCAGCAGGTCAGAGAACAGATGAATCAAAAAGTTGTTGATCACCAGAGAAAAGTCAAAGCCACATTTGACAAAGGAACTAAGAAATATATCTTTAATGAAGGGGATTTGGTGTTAAGATGGGATGCCAGGAGAGAGGATAAATAAAAACATGGAAAGTTCGATAACCTATGGTATGGTCCCTTTAAGATAGCCAAGGTAATGGACAGTAACAATTTTCTCTTGCATAATTTGGATGACACAGAAACTTCAGGAGGTCCAGTGAATGGGAGGTTCTTGAAACACTATTTTCTCTAAAGAATGATCGGTTTTCAGTTTGTACAATAGGTTTACTTTCAATAAAGACTCCATATACCCAATGGAATTGTTTTTTACAGTTATGTTGTGAATAAAGACTGACAGATGCAGGGAGATCAATGAATCTGAAAAAAAGGAAAAGGCATTGGTCTGCAGTTCTTGGAGTTTATTATCAAAACTCCATCTCCAAAAGGAGCCAGTGTTAGTTTCTATTTTTTCTTTTGATGTAGTGAGACACACTAATCCTAAACCCTTCCTACCTACACTTCATTGTCTGCTTTCATTTGATTTTAATCCTTGCTTTCAGCTTGTTATGTTTTTCATTTTATCTTTTTGGATAATTTCTTTAAGTTTGGAGTTGTAAGACATGGTTTTAAATGATGTGTCACTTCATATGCCTATTTGAATTTCACAAATTCAAATCTCTTCTAGTCATTTATAGCGCTACTGGAATAACATTATTCCCTTAGCACAAACATAATCATGCCTGAATATGCACCTACCACCCTGATTCCGTTATGATTACATAGATTGTGGACTACGAATTCACATGTGTCCCACAATTTACCTCAAATTATTTTATGATTCAAACCGTTACGTGATCAGGTTATTCAGTACCCGTAACTGACTCATTTCAAATTGTTCCATTCCCAAGATCATTATTTGAACCTATCCATTGTCATTCTGACTTTGCTGAAATATGAGCATAGGTTTTTCTCAGAAGAACTATTACATGTTAAACAGTTGCAGGTTGTAAATTCAGAATCCGAGCAGTGCTAGTTGTAGCATTGGGTTTTATGGCACCTAAGAGGAGCGAGCATGTGGTCAGATTGGAACTTGAAGGCACCGAGCTTCTTGAAGCATATCCGCAGATGGCGCATCAATTTAGAGATGTTGGATGGCTTGAATTTATCACTACCTTCCAAGGTCATGACGAACATGTCTCTATGGTATTTGCCCAGAAATTTGATGGTTTTGAAGTGGAGATCGGAAAGTTTCTTATGTTAGTGACAGAACAAACAATTGCCAAAGATTGCAGGTTGATGGTTGGAGGAGAATGATGGTGGAAGAAAGAGCATGTAGTTACAGAGTTTGTAAATCAATTCTTACTTCTATATAAGAAAAACCCAAATTGGAGAAAGGGAGTTCCTCATAGCCGGATTAGACCAGAATGGCACACTGCTCTAATCATTATCCACATGTATATCACCTGCGAAGGCAGATTTTCAATGATTTATATCTACCACATTAGAATGTTAATGAATCTAAATGGGGATTACCCTTTAAATTTGCCTTACTTCTTGCTCAAAAGCCTAGCAAAAATGTAAAAAAAGGTGCAGTCACACCCTGCCACCGCAAAAAGTAGTTTATTTCATCGAGTCTTAATTAAGACTCTGGTCGTATCTGATCTAAGGGAAGTTCAGAAACTCTAGAGATGGCTGATCCAATCCCTAAACCCTGATCCGCATCCTAGCAGACAAAAAAGAGGAAAGGGTAAAAGAGATGCTACATTGAAACATAGTGTTCCAGTTGATCGAACCCCAGTTGAAGAAGAAATGTTTGATATCAGGGTGACAAGAACTAGAAGAGCTAAGAGACCAAAAATGGATACAAAAACTGAAAAGTATCCTGAGATTAGAAGGATACAGATGAAGACTATGATGTTAAACCCTCAGCCAAGGATAAATCTCCAGAAACTAGTAAGAGAGGTGTTGTAGCTAAAAGACAAAGAAATAAATATGTGCCTGCGCCTAAAAGACCTAGGAGGAATTCGACCATAATTACCAACAAATACAGGCTGAGGTTGAAACCTATGTTTGATCCTTCAATAAAAAAAGAGGATGTCATAGTTATAGAATATCATTCCGAGGATGATGAAACAAAGGTCAAACAAAGGGTAAACAAACCCCCATTACATAAAAAACCAGCATATAAAGGGAAACAAACTGCCCCACTCTCTACAGGACCTGTAACAAGAGCCACCACCAGATTGTCACAAGCCAAAACACCTGCTGAAGGTATAAGTAAGGTCCTTGAAAGTACATAAGGCCATCTTGTATATTCATACCACATCTCAGACATACTTGAAGCTATGGATTCAGCTAGTTCAGATGAAGAGCACAGTTCATGATTGGTTTCTAGCTACCAGATTAAATTAAGGGAGCCTAAGGCTGACATAAATCTGAATGAGCCTACACTTGCAGATGAGTTACCTGAATTTAAGGTCAAGGTCAAAAATGAAAAAGAAAAGATTAAAGAACTATGAAAGGTGGTGAAACAGTTGAAGAAAGAGAAAGCTCTTGTAGAACAATGGAGTGTCAAGAAACAAGAAAGGATCTAGGGCTTTAAGAAGAAGAAAAAAGAGAAAAAGGCATTGCTCAAAGAGATCAAAGAAATAAACCTTAAACTCTATTGGCATAACATTGTGCTCACCACAAGGCTCAAATAGAAGATTGCCAAGGCCACTGCTGTTATTGCACCTTAACGCTTTATGGAGAATTTGGCACATTCTCAAATTTTGATGTTTAGCAGCGAGCAAGGGAAAATCTACTTATTTTGTCTTGTGAAAAGAAAATATTTCAAAATACATGACTAGATCAAAACAATCCCTTTTTGTAGGATAGAATATATTATGACAGAATCATTTGATATTAAGCTGTATCTATATTTGGAATGTAAATGCTCTTTTCGAGCTAACCTCCCTAATAGATAGATGCTAATCATATCTAGTCATTAATAGCATGCGGCCCCCCGGTGGGGGTTCGGGGGCAAAGCTCCCGAAGTAAAAATTTCCTTGTAAATGTATATTGTAATTTAATTGTAAATATGGACCATTCATTATAAGGTCGCATATCTAATGGTAGAAATTATGTTAGGGTTTTTTTCCCTAGAAAGCAACCCTCTGTTATGAGGGAAATGTCTTGCGACTATGCAACATAGTGAATATTGTATTATGAGACGAGAGACTGTGAGAGAAAGAAGAGGAAGTTACAAAGGGTTTGTTGTAGGTTGTATACCTTCATATGCTAGATAATAATAAAGGAAGGACCTGGAAATTTCTCTGGTGGACGTAGCCCACATTGGGTGAACCACATAAATCTATGTCTCTATTGTATTGTGTATCTTGTCAGGCTGCTAAATTGAAGCTTTTAAGTGACCTGAAACACTAAATTGTCAAACCAGGGTTGGTAAACTTTGAGCTGATACACAGTATGTGCAGGTAAGCATCTAGTCTCTATCTGGATGCTATCCTAAGAATAAAACACACAACTATTCTAAGAA
>SNQJ01S0124087.1:8707-28564 GCA_010110895.2 Picea sitchensis
GTTTGACCGGTGGTTAACCACCCAGGAGTTACAATGGTTAAACTACTTTTGCGCCCAACCTATGGTTCCATGCGCCATGCGCCCAAGTGCCTAGGCGGTTAGGGGCTGGTGCGCCCTTAACAGTCCTACGGTTTGTACCGGTGCACGGTTATGCACGAGACTGGGTCCTTTACGCTTAAATGAGCGTGTGTGCCAGGTTTGAAGCACAAGGGTACAATTTGTAGAACCAGAGACAACAAAGTTGGAGAAGGATCTTCAAGGAGGCATATCTTTCTCATTTTTCGACCGTTTCAGGTGCCGAAAGATCCCAGACAGGGGTTTTGGGACGCTGCGGAGCCATTGGAGCAGTCAGTTTGTCATTTTGAGCATTGTAAGACATGTTTTTGAGCACTTTGAGCAATTTAATAATAATTATCCATTGGAAGCTGGACCAGGAGATGTAGCCCGGAGTGGGGTGAACTCCTTTATCAAGTTGTTGTGTTTATGTCTGATGTTCAATGTTTTATGCTACGGTCTATGTGTATCTTTACATAAGTAATCCTTAATTATGTGTTGCAAATTGATCCGGTTGCTTTAAATACATAACATTTCACTTGCAATAATTATTCAAGTTTTTCAAGTCTTCTTCAATTTTAGATCACTAACTCACAGTCTTCTCCTTCTGATTCTTGGAAATGTTCATCTTTAGCAGACTCAATGTTGCTCACCTCTCTTATTGGGGCTCCTTCATCAAACTTTTCTTGTCATAACTAAATGACTCCCCCTGTCACTCTTCTCTGATCTTCTATTACAACAATTTCATTTTTCTTCCATGATGCCTACAATCCAAGACTTTTATGACCATATGCATCATAAGAAAAAACCATTACAAACACTCTCATACATGCTTTCCCTTTTTACAAATGAAGGACTTGTGTTAGACTTCTTAGGAGTACTGATTTTTTCCTTGTTGTATCCAAGACTGGATTTTTCATTTGGTGATCTATGAATATCCAAGATCTCATCCAGGGTCATGGAGCTGTTCAAGATCTTGATTTGGGTGTTTGACTTCTCAACCTTCACAACTTCTACTTTCGGCTTATGACATGATTCTTCTTCTACTTCTTATTTTCTTGCATGGGAGGATTCAATATCAACATCATTATTCGTCCTTATGCCTTTAGCCACCACTTGTCCTGAGTTTACATTTTTCACCTTACAATCTTTGGACGTGAACACCTCTTCACAGCCTCTGTCACACATTTGAATTTTACTGAGCAAATTATGTTTCAGACCATCTACAAGCAGAACATCCCGAGAATTTTCTTTACCATTACTCAAACTCACCATCCCTTTACCCTTGATTTTACATGGTTCATCATTTTCAAAGATCACATTTCCTGTTTCACCTTTACTTATAGGCAGAAGCTTATCCTTGTCTCCAGTCATGTGCTTGGAACATTCACTGTCTATATTCCAGGAGTCCTTTTGTTTTTGTGTTGAAATTATTAGTCCACATTTTTCACTATCTTTATTTTTCCATGTGTTGGCCTTTCTAGCTAAGAGCTCTATCCTTGGATCTGCTTTGTAATTCTTCAGATGGCAGTTTGCAACTTTGTGGTCAAATTTATGACAGTTATAACATTCGAGCTCATTGTTCAATAGGTCAAAGTGATTGTTGAAGTGTTGTCTACTCATTGATTGTTTATTATTTCTTGACCTCCTCAATTGCATGTCTCTAAACTTAATTTGACAATTTGCAATTTGTGGTTGTTTGTTACTTGGCTGTCTCATTCTCTGTTTTGGCAGATATTTATTCCTTGGGTGTCTTGATTTCTCATGTCTAAATCTTAAGGAACAATTTACAACTTTGTGGCCAAAGTTAGAACAGTAGAAACAATATCCATAGAAAAAATATTTGTACTTGGAAAATGGTTGTCTTCTTTGAGTAGGTCAATTTCTTCCATGCTGATGATTTCCTTGAGAAGAGGGTGTATTATTTCTTTGTTCTACAGATTCAGTTCTGGCACCTTTTTCTTTACTCCTCCTGGGCGACTGCTTATCTTCTTTTGTTTCTACAGGTTTGTTGTTGTCATTAGTTGTAGATTTGACAAACTTGATGGGCTCTTTGTTGCTTGGATGACCAGTACTTGATCCCTCTTCATAAACCAAACCAGTTTTCAACTTTGGATTCCTTTGATGATTCAGAATGGTGGCTAATCCTTCAGAGGCTTTGATACTTGACAAATTTTGATGATACAAGGCTTGAAACTTCTCCAAATCTTTCCTAGTTTTCACTACTTCTTCTTCCAAAGCTTCACATCTTGCCTTCTTTTCTGATAACTGCCATTTCAGAATGTATTCGATTTTATCTTCCTCTTCTAATTCCACTTTTAGCAGGGCAAAGTCTTCATCAGGTTTTTTACTTCCTTTCTTGAACTATATCAACAATTGTTTTTGTTTTCTCTTCTTAAGTCTGAGTTTGTCAATCTCTTCCAAAGTGCTGATAAGCTCTCCTTCCAATTCAACCACAACTTCTTCATCATTAGCATCACTTCCTGTGCTTTTATTATCATAATCCTCTTTTTCCATAAGCATGAAGTCATTTACCTCATCTTCATAGGAAGAGTCACTATCTGTGTCTTCTGAAGAGTCATCATTGTTTACACATAAACTTTTCTTTTTACCAAATCTCTTGGGTTTGTAATTCTCTTCTCCTTCAAGGTTCTGGTCCTTCTGCTTTTGTGGAAACTTAGATGAAAAGTGACTTATCTTTCCATAGTTAAAAAATTTGAAGGGCAACTAGCCTTGGTACTTTCCTGATCCTTTCTTTAGTCTTCTCACAAATTTTTCTTCAATTTCATCAGCCTCAGAATCCTCATTCTTGTCTTCTTTAAATGATGCTTCTCTAGTGGTAGATTTATCTTTACTAATCCTCATTTCATAAGCAGTTAGAGTTCCTAGGAGTTGATCAATAGACAGAGTCTTAAGAGCATTCAGTTCTTTTATTGTAGAAACTTTTGGATTGAATCTATCAGGTAGAGATCTTAAGATCTTCTGAACTAGTAATACGTCTTCAATCTTCTCACCAAGACCTTTCATGGCATTCACAAGCTCCTCAACTCTTAAGATTTTTTTTTTAATTGTCTCATCCTCATTCATCTTTAGTTGTTCAAACTGCAATCTGTAGGTATAAATCTTGGCGTTCTTTACCTTCTCATTACCTTCATAGCTGCTAATGAGTTTGTCCCACATTGCTTTGGCAGTTTCTAAGTGCATAAATTTTACAAATTTTTCTTCTGCAAGCCCACTTAGAATAGCATTCATAGCCTTAGCGTTGAATCCGAATTCTTGCTTGTCATCCTTGGAAGCTAATACAACCGGATTTACATAACCAATCTCTACCACATCCCAGACATCTGCACATAAATCCATTATGTAGGTTCTCATCCTAACTTTCCAGAAGAAAAAGTTTGTTCCATTGAAAAGGGGGGCCTTATTGGTTGAAGTTCCTCCATGGATAATCATGTTTAAGCTCTAGGATCTACCCTTAAATAAATGGAACTCACTATGATACCAATCTTTGGACAATTGAGAGGAGGGGGGGCGTGAATCAGTTGTTACCGTGCTTAAAAAATTATGCTTATTTTAAACTCTTTACATAGCACTCAATGACAATCACAATAATGCAAGGAGGTAAGCAATAGAACATTCAACATCAATCACACACATGAAATATATAGAGACAGATATTTCCTGAGGAAACCCATAAAGGGTTAAAACTCTTCTTCTTGATATGATAAGTAATCTTTATTTATTGTACATTATCATTCTTATGAGCACCAACTCATTGTGAGGCTACCACCTATGTTTTGCAAGCTGCAACTTGCTGAGAGCACCAACTCTTTGGTTTATCTAGCACCCACTAGAAGGAAGCACCAACTCCATGGTTTCTCTAGCACCCACTAGAAGGAAGAACCAACTCCCTAAGTGTTCTAGCACCAACTGGATGGAAGCACCAACTTCCATTCACACAGGCACCGACCTGTATAACAAAGAACAATAGTTCTCTCTTGCACCACCCTGCCACCCTGGTTTTTCTGGCTGCAACAAGATGGAAGCTACAACTCCCTGTGTTCAAGCACCCACTTGAAACTCTGAGGACACCAATCCTCCCTAGCACCTCCCAACCACCCTGAAATTTAAATCTTTTCCTTTTACAACTTTATTACAGTGATACAACATTTATCTATGGCTTACCAGCCTCATTGTTGTTTTTCTACACTACTATGCTCTGCCCACATCAATGTCTCTCTCCTCGTGTCTGCTGCGCTTTCTGTTCTTCTCTTAGATATGCGTTTTTTTTCCTTTCTTCTTGTGCACTTAAGATCCTGCACACTGCATGCTTCTACCCACATGAATCACACTCAACAACAACCTACATCTCTTCTTTGTTCTACATTTTTATATTCTCTATGCACCACTGCTTTCTCTGTGCAATCCCTCTGCATTCTATTTACTGCTTCACTATTCTACCAAAAAGGTTGTTCACTACATCTCTTCCTTACTTCTGCATAGCTTCACAATAGAATCACTTCACTTCTCTGTTCTACATGCATTTTTCACGTCGAGTCATCTCCTGATCATCATGGCAACTCTTCATCTTCTCTAGTGGTTCTGTTGCTTGTGAGTTCATCATCAGTGCCCGTTATTCTAAGATTCCTTATCTTCTTTGGCAATCGAGACTCTTCGTCTTCTCTGTCATTTACATCCAGTCAACTATGTCTTCTTTGGATTCAAACCCCTTCCTTCACGTGATCACCGACAGTGACCAAGCGCTTATTCAAAAGGCGCTTCTCGATTTATGTCTAGTGAACGCTGGCTGCATTTCACGATATGACCTTGAGCTATGAGCTTCATGTGACCAAGCAATTACGGGCTCATCCAAAGGTGGTTTAGACCAAACTTCTTTTCACCCCAAAATTCAGCACGAGCCTCCACACATCCTTTCTCCAAAACCATGGTTTCAATTCTGGTCCGCTCATGAAAAATTAAGGCTCGAGCATGTTCTGGCCCCGCAATGGAGCACGATTGTCGATCTCACGATCTTGATGGTTGTCTTGAATGAATGGTTCAGATATGTCCTCTCGATTCCATGGACCAGATCTCTCCTTCCTCCATCAATGGCTGAGGTTTCCTTCATGATCCGAGCTCCGGGAGTTTCAACTCTCAAGCCCTGTTGTTGCTGATTGGATATCTTTCAGAATGGAAGATATACTGACATCTGTCCTCTTCAATCGACCGTTCTTCCTTCTTTCCTTTATCAAAATGAAATCCTTAGTCTTAGCGATCATATGACATGTGTCCCTCCAAACCAATGGACGAGATCGATTTTGCGATCTGGGATCCGGGATTTTCGATTCTCAAGTTCTTGTTTTCTCCCAGAGCATTTCTCCCGGATTCCACGATCCAACGACACGTGTCCCTCTTAGAACACTGGTCGATATCTCGTTCGTGTCTCTGGACTTCATAGATTTCAATTCTAAAACTCTCGTTCATCCTTCCTTTTCTTTTTTTCAGAGTTGACAATCCACTGACGCGTGTCCTCTTTAATCCAAAGACTATCCTTCACTTCAGGACTTCGGCCTTCAGGACTTCAGGTCTTTGGGCGAGTACTAGTGGTAAAAATATGGAAGAAAAACTCTCAGAGTGACGTAACTCTTGCGTCAGTCGATGACATATCATGAGCCGAGTAGCTTCCACGTGTCACTTGGATTTGTGATTTCCACGTACCTGAAATGCCGAATCAACTTGACAATTGTCATTGTCTGATTGCGCCACGTGTCCTTGCTGACATATTCTACCACCTATCCTTGCTGATGTGGTCTTCCACAATCTAACGTTCATTGTTTGATCTCCAGATCTGATGGTTGACGAAACTTTTCATTCTGAGGATTTCAAATTTCAAACTTTCCTAAGTGTAAACTCCTCACATCTCTATATCCGAAGTGAATGTTGTTTGTTTGATCAGAATCTTGGATCGACGACTCGATCTTTCTACGATGCAACTTTACTAGCTTATCTTGTCCTTCCACTCAAAATTGATCCGACAACTGTGATCAAATTGTGACTTCATGTTTCGGGTGTTTGAACGTGAGCCAACCATGAATCTTCCAACTCCCGACTCTCGATTTTCTGAAACTTGCTCCAGATTAACGATCCACAACCCTCTATGATCCAACAGTCCAGATCTTATCGGGACTTTACATTTCACTAATTTGGAGGACAACTCACCTTTGAATTTTTGAGTTTGCGAGTCAGCGAAATGCTGATCTCTCTCCATCTGTCCTCTGGATCTAACGGTTCAAAGCTCATTGTGATTTCTCATTTTGCGGAGTTAGAGGATGTCTCTCGGCCTTATCATTTTCGCAATTATGATGGATCTGATGGCTATTGGTCCTCGACACTTAGATCCAATGGATCAGATTTGTACTTCTCCTCTGCACTTCCTTTGGTCACTAGACTCTGATCTAACGGACATAGGGTATTCGGGATTGGTGATCCAACGACCACTGTCGCTCCTCCTCTTGAGCTTTGGCTTTCTCAAATCTCTAAGTGTCAAAGGTTTTGCGAGTCCTGATGACTTTGGGTCTCGTCTACATATCCAAGAATGCTATCTCTCCTAAGCATTGGTAATGGAATTAACCTCAGCCCTAGCACACACTTGCACTTTGCGTGCAACTCTGCGCTATTCCTCTCTGAGCTTGGATTGCACACTATTTGCTTCTTCACCTGAGCTCACCTTTGATCCTTCTGCGAGCCATGAACTTTG
Organism: Picea sitchensis; assembly: GCA_010110895.2. Lineage (NCBI taxonomy): Eukaryota > Viridiplantae > Streptophyta > Pinopsida > Pinales > Pinaceae > Picea > Picea sitchensis. The sequence goes on from SNQJ01S0124087.1 coordinate 15,519, forward strand.
ATCCTTCTGTGAGCCTTGATGTATGGGATCTCATCTATGCATCTCAGAATGCTATCTCTCCTGAGCTTTGATCTCTGCATACTATTTGCTTCTTCACCTGAGCTTACATTGTTCCTATTTTTCCATCGATGCACACTCTGATCTTGCCATCAATGAAAATCACACTCTACCTGTAATCATGCCATCGTCGCTATTGTTCTTACCATTAATGAAAAGCATACTCTTCCTATAAACATGCCAACAACCTTTTCTCAAACCTGAAATTGGTGCAGAACCTTGTGTTGATCATGACGTTGCTTGTACTTAGCATTGGCTTTCTGCAAAATCTCATGGACTTGTTGGAGGATGCCTTTAATTTGCTCAACGAATCTCGTGGCTTTGTCAGTCTATGACTGAACATGGGAAGAGTATGTCTGTGTGGTTTCTAGAGGTAGTGCAACATCAATGGGACCCAAGGGTTGGAATCACAATCCCACTTGAAATGGGCTATGGCGAATGGAGCTATGGAGAGCCTTGTTGTAACTGTGTTGAATATAGGTGAGACTCTCATCCCATGTACATGTATGCTTAGAGTTATACATGTGCAGGATGTGCAAAATCATCTGATTGACGACCTCTGTTTGGCTGTTAGTTTGGGGGTGGAAAGTAGTGGATTTAGTGAGCTTGGTGTCCAACAATGACCAAAGACTCGACCAAAATGTGCCGAGGAACCTGATGTCCCGGTCAAAGATGATGGTCTGTGGTATCCCAAAATGGAACCACACTCGTTCGAAGAAGATCTTGGCATCATCTGCTACTATGATGTTCTTCTTGCAGGATGTGAGGATGGGCATCTTCGAAAACTGATCAACGACCACAAATACACAATCATTGCCTTGCTTGGTGGACGAAAGACCAGACATGCAATCCATTGAGATGGATTCCCAAGGCTTCTCGGGAGTAGGAAGAGTGGTGTATAAGCCTTTATTCTTGATGGCTGTCTTGGTAATGACATATGCAGTGAAAGATCTGATATACTTGCTGACGTCCTGTCGAAGTTTTGGCCAATAAAAATGTTTGTGGAGAACGACCACAGTTTTCTCCACACCAAAATGTCCTGCCATCTTAATGTAGTGGGATTCCCAATTCATATTTGCACGCTCGCTTGCAGGAACATAGATACGGCCCAGATGGCATAAGAGTCCATCCTGAACATGGAAATCAGTGACAGTCACGCCTGTACCCAAGAGCTGATAGGTGGTGGAGAAGTCCAGATCTTGTTGATAAAGTTGGGGCCACTTAGATGCCTCATGTCCACAGGAATGGAGCACAGTGGTGAGTGCAGCTACGGAAGGTCGACTGAGGCAGTCAACAACACAATTTGAGCTCCCTGTCTTATACTTGATGTTGATATGGAACTACTGCAAGTAGGTGGAACACTTCTGATGGAGGTCATTTTGCAATTTCCCCTGTGTCTGTATGACCTGAAGGGGATTGTGATCAATGTGGATGATCATCTCTTTTTCCATAATGTAATGTTTCCATTATCGACAGGATTTTACAATGGAATACATTTCCTTGTCGAAGGTTGGGTATTTCCGGACACTATCTGAGAGTGTCTCACTATGGTATGCCACCGGATGACTGCACTGAGTGAGAAATTCACCTACAACATAGTCAGATGCATCAATCTCAATCTCTAATGGTTGTTGTATATCGGACAAGGAGAGTAATGGAGCCAAGAACAAGCGATGCTTTAGATCATTGAATGCTCCTTGTTGTTCCTTCCCCCACATGAAATTTTTCCTGCCACCGCTCTTGGTCATTTGGATGAGGGCCCATGCAATATGGGAGAATACCAACACGAACCGTCGGTAGAAGTTGGCTAGTCCCAAGAAGCTCCAAAGATTGGTTAGTGTGGTCGGTGCTGGCCAGTCATGGATGACTTGGATCTTAGCTAGATCAACATATACCCCATGCTCATCAACAATGTAGACCAAGTATTGCACCATGTTCATGCCAAAGGAGAATATTTCCAAGTTGGCATATAGCTTGTGCTGTCACAGGTTGCTCAAAACCTATTGAATATGCTGCATGTGCTCCTCCCAAGTTTTGTTGAAGATGAGGATGTCATTCAAATATACCACCAGAAAAGAGTTGGTGAAGGGTCTCAATACATCATACATTAACATCATGAAAGTGGTTGGTGCATTTGTTAAGCCAAAGGGCATGACCAACCATTCAAAGAGACCTTATTTATATTTGAAGGTTGTTGTCCATACATCAGTTGGTTCGATGGGAACCTGGTGGTATCCAGACTTTAGGTCAATCTTACTGAAGAAATTTGTGTTAAGTTTTGAGCTATTGTTAAGTTTCTTTTCAATTTACTAGATAACAATAGCATAGGTAGGATCACTGAGAGAAACACAATCATAAGATACACATAATTTATCCTGGGAAATCCTCATGGGGAAGAAAAACCAACAAAAAATTCCTTAATATAGATAGCCAATACAATGCCAAGACAATCAACCAAAACACTAGAGAATATCCTCCACTGAGCAATGCACCTCTCTCTCTTCCTTCTTCCGGCAATTGGCAACTGCAGCTTCCTTCAAACTTGCGCACTATATGAGTGAGTTGAGTGAGTGTGATAATGAGGCGTTGGCTTCCTTTATTTATACAAACTGGCAGGTGATGAAAATGTGTCTCTTCACTGGGCAGGGCCAACTTGTCTTCTTAGTGGTTAAAAACACTTTAATTAGCCTTGGGGCTGACTTCTCAATTTGCATAGTATATTTAGGGTTTGACCAATCCACAAAAGGGGATTTGGTCAATTACAATGCCTGACATGATCAATCCACAAAAGGGGATTTGATTTATAAATAAATGACTCAAATAATAATAATAATAAGTAGAATACTCTTTAAAGTTACAATATTTCAACACTCCCCCTTAACAAGAAGGGTATTCTACAACATCATCAGGAGAGAGAGAGAGGGCAACAACATCAACAACATCTGGAACACTGACTGACATATCTATAAATCACTAGAAGTTTTTCTCATCATCATCATTCACAACAAGGAGCTGGAGTAGCATCATCATCCTCATCAACATGAGGATGAAGTAACATCATCATGTTCTTTAGCATGAGGCTAAAGTAATATCATCAACATCTTTAGCATGAGGCTAAAGTAACATCATCATCTTCAGGATTAAGGCTGAAATAACATCATCATCATCATCTTCAGCAAGAAGCTGAAGTGGCATCATCATCATCTACATCAACATGGATTATTATAACACTAATACATCATCATCATCAATAACAACACAAGGCTGATACAACATCAACAACAACAATATCACATCACAAAGGCTGGATCATCATCATCAACAACAAAATCAAAACACGAAGGTTGGAGCATCATCAGCACTAGGCTGGAAATCTTCAGCATGAAGCTGGCATCTCATCAACATCAGCATGAGGCTGGAAATATTCAGCACAAGGCTGGCATCACAACAACATCAACACAAAGATGGAAATCTTCAACACTAGGTTGGCATCACAACAACATCAACATGAAGCTGGAAATCTTCAACACAAGGCTAGCATCAACAACATCAACATGAAGCTGGAAATATTCAGCACGAGGCTAGCATCAACAACATCAGCATGAATCTGGAAATATTTAGCATGAGGCTAGCATCACAACAACATCAACACGAAGCTGGAAATCTTCAGCACGAGGCTGGAATCACAACAACATCAACACAAAGATGGAAATCTTCAGCACAAGGCTGGCATCAACAACATTGGCACGAAGCTGGAAATATTTAGCATGAGTCTAGCATCAACAACATCAGCACAAAGCTATAAATATTGAGCATGAGGCTGGCATTAAGAACATTTTGTGGTACTCTGACAAATCCAAAGGATCTTCCCAGGAATCATAAGATTTCCTAGGATATAAAATCCTAACGGAGCTACCACTACTGATCAGGATACCATAGTATCATTCACACCACTCCCCCTTTTGAGGGAGGTCCTTTCGGACTATACCAAGCTTGTCTCGAAAGTTCTTAAACCTTACACGAGACAAAGGCTTGGTCAACACATCAACAACATGTTCTCGTGCCAACATAATGGAGCTTTATGGCTCCTCTCTGCAACTTATCACAAATTAATTAATATCGGATCTCTACGTGCTTCGACCCATCATGGAACACATCATCTCTATATAAATATGGTTATCACATAGGATCACAGTGGCTTCCATCTCCAGATCAAATAGATATGTCAACAACATCCGGAGCCATATGGCTTCATAACTGGCGGAACATGCAACAATATATTCTTCTTCTGCCGTGCTGGGAGAAATATTGGATTGCTTCCTACTCTACCATGAGATCATGGCTAACCCCATATTGAAACAATACCTTGAAGTTCTCTTTCTATCATAAACACTTCCAACTTAATCTGAATTAGTATATCCATACAATCTGAAGTCATGATCTCCATTATAACTGAGACCAAAATCCAATGTACCCTTAAGGTATCTCATCACATGTTTTGCATAATCAAGGTGAACACGTCTAGGTTCTACCAGATACTGACTCAAGGAAAAACATATATCTAGCCTGGTATTCATCAGATACATCACCGAACCAATAATCTATCTGTAGAGAGTAGCATCAACCAATTCTGACGAGGTATCTACCAGGAGCTTCAACATTGTTTCCATGGGTGTGTTCATGATTTATACTCCAAAATATCAAACCTCTTTAGTATTTATACTGCATGCTTCCCTTGGTTAAGGAAGATCTTCTCTTGGCTCTGTCAAACTTCAAGACCTAAGAGATAAAGAATTAGGTCTTTCATCAAAATCTGTAGCGAGCTTCTTCTGCAATCTGTGATGAGATTTTCTTCATCTTGTCAAGAATACATCATCTACATATAGTAGCAACAATATAACTGGCTCATCATTCATAACCTTGAAGTAAAGGTTAGAATCAACTTTACTCTTGGTAAATCCCAAGCTCGTTAGGAAACTGTCAATTCTTCCATATCAATCTCTAGGAGCTTGCTTCATCTTGCAGACACGAGTCTTTCTATCTTCAAATTCAAATCAAATTTTCACATCACATTGTACCAATCTGGTATACTTGCTCAACTGCAACTAAATCTGCACAATCGTGTGCCAGCTCTATGTGCTTTCTGGAAAGAACTATCTATTTCACTGTTTGGGAGTATGTCCTCTACTCTCTCTGCAACCGTTCCTTCTGGAAATGGGACTCTGCACCTATAGCTGCTCTTTGGCTGAGAATTACTGCTTCATCCTTACAGTGGTTGCTAAAATATGGGAGTAACTCCTCTTATTTTATCTCAACAACAACTTCATATGAAACTGAGAGTGGCTGAATAAATGATACTGAAGGTATCTCTTCTTCTTTCATGGATATAACTCTATCTTTTATTGTAGTCATGTCTCCATGACCAAAATAATGTATTTCACCAACTACCACCCAATTTTAAATATGGGGATTTCTCCCCTTGCATCTCGTACTATATATGAATCATGGTTCTTCTGGTTGTCTTCATGAATACTAGAACTATTTATTCAATAAGTGTCTCGTCATAGTCTTCACCCTTTTGTTGGGAGAATCCTCTGGACACACATCAGGATTTGTACATCTGCAACATGCTTGATCTGTATAGATCAATCTTGGAAGTCAATACTAACTTCTCTTCTAGTCTCACGGAAGAATCCATATCCTAGTCTTTCTGACTGGCTTCCTTCTCTGTCATTGAAACAAGGGAATCTTCCAGGAGATTTCATATCTCCTAGGAGTCTCTGAAGTTACGATCTAGTCTTCTCATGGCATCTCTCTCCCAATCTTAGAAGTTGTATCTTCATATGATCCTTTCTGAGATCATGCTTTTCCTTGATTTCTTCCGAGTCTACAAGGAATTCATCATCTCTGATAGGGAATACTTGGTTTTGAATACCAAGTCTAAATATGAAAAGCTGAGTCAAACTTCAAGTGAATTGTGCTTCCCGTCAAGGTGTCTCCATTAACCTTTGAACAATTATGCTATGAAATCTTGTTCTAATGTTCAATCATCTTTGGAGCCTTCTACTCCTTACAATCAATCTCCATATGAGATACTCTGGATATCAAAGGATAGCTTCTTCTTCATCTTCTTTGGTACATGAATGTATATGGTCATGTAAATAGTCTTCTTCATGTCTCATCTAACTTGTTGCCTTCTGCAACCTTCACCAAAGCTTCCTCAGGGTTATCACTTGTGACCTGAAACATGGTCAACAAAACAACAAGCAATAATAATACTCTTCTGATGATAGTAATAAAAAAATAGCATGAATAATCGTCACATTAGATCCTTTAGAGATTTCACTTGTGACCTATCTGAAACAAAGATCAAAAGTAAGAAATACAATACAAAATGTGGTCAACACTCTTCTAGTGTTGTGAGCAAACATTCCTCCATGGTAACCTGGAATCAACACAAGAAGTTTCTCCTAGAGGAGATGTTAGTTGTATATGATAAAATATTACATTGAGCATTTATCTCAATATGTTCACATGCTACCAATTATAATACTTTTCAAAGTAGCTATCTCAACTATAGTGTTTACTTGTAAGAGGTAGTAATCAGCTATTCATGTTTTAACTTTGAATCTTATCAGCAATCAATCAAACTGCGGAGCTGGGTTTGTCCTCAGGAATGAGTGTGTTACTTTTCTTTCAAATTCTCCTTCCTCAAGATGACAAGTGATTTCTTCAACGTGTCTTATGTACTAAGAGAATATTCTATCTTGACAGGTGAGGTTGAGAGAATATAAACTCTATGATCTCAACATCTAATACCTTGAGTTTAATTTTTGACCAAAAGGTTAGTATGATGGTCATAGCTTCAATATGCAACCTAGACCAAAACAATGTCATAAAAAATAGATACATATAGAATAATCACACCTGGGTTGCATTATTCATATGAATGTGTTGCATCTGAGATCATTCTAGATCTACGATTGTTTTTTCATGCTACCAAGTATAATACTTTTCAAAGACTGCTATCTCAACTATAGTGTTTACTTGTAAAGAGGTAGTTATCAACTATTCATGTGCAACTTTGAATCTTATCAACTTAATCAATCAAGCCTGGAGCCTGGAGTTTTGTCCTCAAGAATGAGTGTGTTACTTTTCTTTCAAGTCTCCTTCACTCAAGATGACAAGTGATTTCTTCAACCTGTCTTATGTACTAAGAGAATATTCTATCTTGACAGAAGGTAGGGTTAGAGAATAAACTCTATGATCTCAACATCTAATACCTTGAGTTTAATTTTGACCAAAGGTTAGTATGATGGTCATAGCTTCAATATGCAACCTAGACCAAAACAATGTCATAAAAAATAGATGCATATCAGAATAATCAAACCTAGGTTGCATTATTCCTCTGAATGTGTTGGATCTTGAGATCCTCCTGGATCTATGGAAGTAGATCCCTTCTCCTGCAAATACCCTTTAAAGCTTAACAATTTAAACATATGTGAGTACATACCTCTGATATCATTTGCAGGTAGTGGCACCATCTGGTAGCAACGATAATAATTATCAACCCTTTTAAAACTTCAAGGGTGACTGCAACTGGTACTGCAACCGATACTTCAACTGATACTACAACTGCAATTGATACCGCAACTGCAACTGCAACTTAGGGTTTTATGAGGAAACCCTACATTTTCAAACTTCAAATTTTGAAATTATGATCTAGGGAATAGATGTGTTGAGCTAAGGCGAGTAAGCTGGTGCACTCATATTTCTCAAAATCCAAATTTTACCCCTTGAAACTGGGCTTGCAGAAATCTGGATTGGTACTTTTGGTACTGGTTCTGGTTTCCTGGTTTTCTGGTACTTCTAGTTTTCTGGTTTTTTGGTTTTCTGGTACGAGTGAAAACGAGGGTTTCACTTTCCGGGAGTTCTATCCACTGAAAAGGTGCGCTTAAGGTTAAAAAAGATTCACTGGAGTAGGACACACTTTTCTAGATGGTTTTTAGGAAAAAATTCCTCTCCAACAAAAGCCCTAATTTTCTTGTACGACAACAACAACGTTTTTCTTTATCTAGTGAAAGATGCTCTCTTCAGATTAGCTCTGATACCATGTTAACTTTTGAGCTATTTTTAGGTTTGTTTTCAATTTACTAGATAACAATAGCATAGGTAGGATCACTGAGAGAAACACAATCACAAGATACACAACATTTATCCTGGGGAACCCTCATGGGGAAGAAAACGTAGCAAAAACTTCCTTAATATAGATATCCAATACAATGCCAAGACAATAAATCAAAACACTAGAGAATATCCTCCACTAAGGAATGTGCCTCTCTCTCTTCCTTCTTCCGACAACTGGCAACTGCAGCTTCCTTCAAAATTGCGCACTAGATGAGTGAGCTGAGTGAGTGTGATAATGAGGCGCTAGTTTCCTTTATTTATACAAACTGGAAGGTGCTGAAAAGGTGTCTCAGGGCCAACTTGTCTTCTTAGAGGTTAAAACCACTTTAATTAGCCTAGGGAACGACTTCTCAATTTTCATAATATATTTAGGGTTTTACCAATCCTCAAAAGGGGATTTGGTCAATTACAATGCTTGACATGATCAATCCACAAAAGGGGATTTGATCTATAAATAAATGACTCAAATAATAATAATAATAAGTAGAATACTCTTTGCAGTTACAATATTTCAACACTTTGCCCCCTTGATTTGGTCAAGAAGGTCATCAATCCTGGGAATTGGGTACCGGTTCCTGCCTGTGATTTTTTTTAATGCTCTATAATCAATGCAGAGTCTCCATGTCCCACCCTTATTTTGTACCAGTCTAATCCGGATTACACAAGGGGAGGAGATGGGCCTGATGTGCCCCTTTTGAAGAAGATCTTGGATCTGATGCTTGATCTCATCATTTTCCCTTAACGAGCGACGATAGATTGGCCCATTAGGTAGAGGTGCACCAGGGGTCAGGTCAATTGGATGCTTGACTTGGAATTGCATTGATACCCCGATGGATGAGGAGAAGATGTCTCTTTACTCTTCCACGATCTTTTCCACTTGCTTCTACTACAAGGCGAGGCTTTGTGTAGAGGCCACAGATGTGGAGATGACCTTCTGCTTACTGTGATCATGGATCACAAAGAAGACAAACTTCCCGGTCTGTGAAATGAGGTTACTGGATTTCTTATCAGAGATTAAAGAAATAACGGTAGCCGACGCTACCTCTGGTATCCTATACAATTGTCTACCCAAAGTAATAATAACATTGCAGGGTCTAGAATCATACACAACATGACATTTCCACAAATATGGTTGTCCTAAAAGAACATCACAAACTTCAAGGGTATAAATATCACACAATACCTTATCTTTGAAAGGCTTGATGCCGTAGGGGAGACGACATTGTTGGTTGACATGAAGATCTCTTCCTTGGCGAAGCCAACCGATGATGTAGGGTTGTGGGTGTAGTGTCATCGACAGGTCTAGCTGTTTGACTACCTCTGCTGAGATCAAGTTCTTCTGACTTCCTCTATCAACAATGAAATGAAGCAGAGCCCCCTTTACCCACATCTTCGAGTGAAAGAGGCGTTCACCTTCCTCTGGTTCTTCTGGTTCGCTTGGCTGGAATTTGGTGGTAGCGACAGTGGCACTGGGTTCAACATCGATGATCCACTTCCCTCCTTCTATATTTTATTTGAAATCTGAATCGACCTCTAACTCGGAAGCCTTTAGCTCGACCACGAGTGACTGCTCGGAGCGACATTATTCAGTGTTGTGCCAAGGGATTTTATGGTACTCACACCATTTTATGATAAAATAATAATAATAATAATAATAATAATAATAATAATAATTATAAATAATAATAATAATAATAATAATAAGCAAGTATAATAATTATGATAAAAGGATCATAATAAGTACTCAAAAAAACAAGTATTTGTGTAATAAAAGAAAGGGGTAAAATAAGTAGAGATAATTTATGTAAAACACTAAAAACTAAGGCAGGTTTATGGGAAAAGAAAAAGTAAGATAAAGAAGAATTACATAATCACAAGTGGATCCTAGGGATTAAGTTCTTTATCATGAATGGATTCTATATAAGGGTAGAGAAGAAGGATAAAATATGATTGATCTTAGCTTGGCCAATTGGCTAAGAATAACTTGCATAGGAGTGGATTGAGGGCTAAGGGGCTCTCAGTCATGATGACTAAGGGGTCATTTGGGAGGAGAGTTGCCCCCCACGCTCTGTTTCCGCATGTTGAATCAAGGATTGGAGTGCCACTATTCGATGTTCATGGGGTTGTAAGTAAGTTGATTCCTTCAACTTCTAGGTAAGTTACTCACCACATGTTTCTTGTTATAAATTCTAAAATCTTCAATCATGTATATTTATCTCTATAAGTTAATGGTTGCAAATTGTGGTGTTTAATTTATGTATTTAGATTTATTCATATTTGGGACATGACATTATGTCATGCTTTGATTTGCTTCCCTTGTACACTCAAAATGCACTTAACATTCCCTATCCCCATTCTCATCCAATAATTCACATTCATTGTGAGAATCATTTACCTCAACTATGCATGCAATATCTTCTAGTAGTTTAAGCATCTATATTATGGCATCCCATGCCCTTATCTTGAGTTGTCATAATCTTAACATAACTATCGATTTTTCTCTTCATTCCATTGAATTATTCTCAACCAACGTTAGGTTGGTCTTATAAGACAATTCCATGTTATGAAATGCTTTATTCCTCCATTAGGAACTTCCGAGTGAGTGAAAATTCATTATTTTTTGTCATAATATTTACACATAAGTTATTGATTTATAATATGCAACTCTTCCAAGCATACATAAAACTTACCATAAAGATGGTTCGACCATCACTTTATATATGTTATCTTTTTCTTGGCAATTCTCCCTTATCATCCAAGCTCTCCATGGCCTCTTCCCTTGCAATAATGCTTTGCCTTTGCTTTGGTCATACAAGTATTTGACCTTCCTAATTGTCTCTTCAAGAGTTTTACATTCATCAAATTGAATTGTATCCCCATAGAATGCAATCAACCTACTTTAACTTTCTATATCAAGTATATATGTCAATGCAAACAAAGATGGATGAAAAATAATACCAACGACAACCTTTGTATCTTCACCTTCTCTTATAGCTAACATATCTAGGTAACTGCCAAAAACTTCTTCTCATATTCTTCCATAGTCATATTTCCTAACTTGAGTTTGAAAAATTCCTACATATTCTTGTCATAGTTGTTGGGCGTTTTAATTGTATTTTTAGGGAAACTAATTAACCTCACATTAGTTATCAACTAGGGGATGTAAAAATTTCAAGGTTACGTGCAAAGCATATGCAAGCCACAATTTCCTCTTTTAGCAATCGAAAAACCCTACATGTTCAAACCAAACTTTGAAGAACCAAATTGAAATTGAACTGAAATCAATCGAAGGAATTAGTCACCTCACTCTACATAAAATATCCCTTTAATAAACCACTCACACCATGACAATGAATTAAAACACACTCGAATTAAATCCAAACTCACTCGTTTCATAAAGTAAAACCACATTGAAGAAATTGGCTATAAAAGAAATCAATTCTCAAAGAGTAGAATCTGATCACACAAGTCTGAAATAATTATTGTGTTGTCCAACGAGTTATCATCATAATCAATTAACATGAATAACAACAAATAATTAACTAGAAACAAATGAAATCTTAAACTTAAAAAATTAATCACACAACAACACACTTACTATCATACACTGCCAACACCCGTTAAGGGAAGAGGTCCCTTCCTCCAATGAACAAGGCCATGTCTTCACGAATTGGATTTACAACTCTGAATTATGAAACTGACGACACATATTACTAAGATGGAAATAATACAATAGAGTTAAGATTGGATCTAGTCAATAAAACATACACTTCCTTGCTTCTGCCATCTCCCCTTGTTGTAGTTAATGGATTCATTTAAATACATAGAGAGCTAAGGGACAAATCATAACTAGTTTTCCCCAAATTGGACTTCCTCATCTATGAACAGATTACAAAATGGTTTTCATTACAATTTTAGATTGTCTACAACAGGTCAATCAAACAAGATCAGATGTCAAGGATCCCTACAAATCCAATCAACTAAGAATAGGGTAAATTTGGTTTTGCAATTGAGAAAACGTTGACAACTAGCGACAACAATAAATCTAGGAATTGCATCTTTTGGAATGTGGCCACATATCCCAATCCATTGACTTCTAGATGATTTCACCGCGCAAAAACTTAATAGAGCCCATTCTAGACAAAACCCATGTCTCAGATTTTTGAGATTTGTCCTATCTGATCAGAAATCACGCGTGAATATCACTGCTTCTTTTTTGGCACATGTTTGACTAAGATCACTTGACCATGAGCTGGAGGATTCCATGTTGGACCTAGGTGTGAATTGAGGATCACAAATCCATGTCATTGAACCTGTGAACAAAACCGATGTTGTGGATTTCCACGTGGAGGTGCGCTAATATGCCAATCGTGGAGGTTGGAACCATGAGTGCTGCTACTTGAGAAATTGCATCAAACACAAGAATGCTTCCACTTGAAATTGCCTCATAAACCATCATCAGTAAGATCATGCATAATAATCCTTAGTTTATTAAAAATAAAGGAAAATATGCATTAATTAACCACTAAATCATAAATAAGTATGATATGGTGCTTTATGAGAATTTGTGGTAAATGGAGTGATAGATGAGCAGTAAGAGGAAGTAAAAGGAATGAAATGAATTTCTCGAAGTGATACTAATTGTGACAAATCAATGACCCAACAATAGCAGTGCTTAGAAAGTTACTTTTGCTATAAGTACTTCTTGAATTGCTTCTAAGAGATACTCTTCTTCTTAATATGCTTAAATTTCCTTAGTTGGTTCCACCACATAGATAAATTTCCTTAGTTGGTTCCACCAC
>SNQJ01S0124088.1:0-10359 GCA_010110895.2 Picea sitchensis
GACAAAGAAAAGGAGAAATTCACAGAACTACTATGTGAATTTCAAGATGTTTTTGCATGGTCATACGAGTATCTTCGTGGTTTTGATCTTGCTCTCATACAACATGCCATTCCTATCAAGGAAGGTATAAAACCAGTTAGGAAAAAACAAAGACCCATTAACCTTATGCTTCAAGCTACTATTAGAAAGGAGTTGGAAAAGATTTTGAAAGCTGGTATAATATTTCCAGTTAAATATTCTGAGTGGGTTTCAAATTTGGTTCCTGTTAGGAAAACAACTGGTCAGATTCAATTATACATTGATTTTCGCGTATTAAATAGAGAAAGTGTTAAAGATCATTTTACTCTTCCTAATATGGAAATGATTTTGCAATAGGTCGCAGGGTAAAAAATGATGCCCTTACTTGACAGTTTCTCTAGATATAATCAGATCAAGATAAAAAGGACTGATAGATACGAAACCACCATTACTACATGTTGGGGTACATTTTATTATGAACACATGTCTTTTGGCTTGTCTAATGCAGGTGCCACTTTCTAGAGAGCTATGAAAATAGATTTTGACGATATGATCGGTAAGATTATCCAGGTTTATCTTGATGATTTGAATATCTATTCAAAGAATCGATTGGATCGCTTTGGTCATCTTAGAAAAGTTCTTATGTGATGTAGAAAATTCGACATTTCTTTAAATCCTTATAAATCTATTTTTGGCGTCACTAAGGGAAAGCTACTTGGACATATTGTTTCTGATTCAGGAATCAGAATAGATTCTGAAAGGATTACTGCTATTTTGAACCTTCCTTCCCCCACTTCCAAAAAGGAGGTTCAAGCCTTTATGGGAATTATCAACTTTGTCCGTAGGTTTGTTTCTGATTTTTCTTTAATGGTTAAACCAATACATAATCTCCTAAATCAAGATTGCTCTTTTTCTTGGACAAATGACGTCGAAAATGATTTCATAAGGATTAATAAGGAAATCAATTCCACACCGGTTCTAGCGAAACCATACTTTGAGAAAGGTTTTATCATATACACTAATGCCACTGAGCAAGCAGTTTATGCTATTCTGTTACAATGTAATGATCAAAATAATGAAAAACATGTAGCTTACATGCACCAAAGTTTATCAAATGATGAATTCAAGTACTCTTATATTGACAAACATGCCCTTGCTCTTGTAAAAGCTGTAGATAAATTTCGCCACTTTATTCTAGGTAAACATACGCAGGTAAAAGTCCCTTTCTGCTGTCAAGTTTCTACTTTCACAAAGTTATATTTCAAGGAAGCTTGCACATTGGCTTGCCAATATTTAGGAGCATGATTTGACAATCATGACTTAAAAAAAATCAAGGGACGAGACATATCCCTTCACTTAGCTTAACATGCTGAATCAAGTGAAGAAATTGACGATCAGGATGATCCTCTTTCAACACTGTTTTATATTGAGAATCAAACCCTTTCTATTGTTGAACACCCCTCGTATAAAAATATGGTGTATTACTTGCAATATCATAAATGCCTAGATGACTTAGATCCTCATTAGAGGAGAAGACTCCACCTTGAATATTCCAAATATATTATTTTAGGATACTTTTTGTTCAGAAGGTTTGTTGATGGTATATTACTTCGATGTGTGAATGATGAGGATGCACAAAAATTGTTACATGAAACTCATGGATCTTCATAGTTTGTTATTCACATTGGTGGCCACTTTTCTGCTAAAGCTACTGCTTTTAAAATCATCATAAATGGTTATTATTGGCCCTGAATTTTTCGACATTCTTATAAATTTGCAAGATCTTGTGACAAGTGCCAAAAATTTGTTGGGAAAGAGCGTCTTTCTGCCATGCCTTTACAACCTGTCCTCCTAGATTTTTCTTTTTCTAAATGGGGCCTAGAATTTATTGGTCCTATTAATCCTCTGTCTTCCATAGGGTAGATTTTCATCTTGGCAGCCACTGATTATCTCACTAAGTGGACTGAAGTTGTCCCTCTTATATACTCATAGGATGAACAGGTAATTTATTTTCTGGAAACTAATATCTTCTCCAGATTTGGAATTCCTTTAGATATTATTACAGATAATGGTCTCGCTTTCATTTCCACAAAATTGACTCAATTTCTAGCTAAGTTGGGAGTCAAACATTTCACTTCATCAACTTATTACCCTCAAGGAAATGGGCAAGCTGAGTCTACTAAAAAAATATGGTTAGGATCATAAATATGATCATCGAAGATAATCCTCTTCAATGGCACACCCTCCTCACTTACACCCTTTGGGAAGATCACACTACTACCAAGGTAAGCATAGGTTGCACCCCCTTTCAACTTGTTTATGTTCAAGAAGCCATTCTTCCTACTGAGATGGAACTTTATTCTCTATGAATGATGCTATAGATTGAAGAATTAAATTCTTCCAATATCCCTCAAAGGATAAATTCACTATTAGCCTTAGAAGAACAAAGAATGTTTTCCTTGGAAAACATAAAGAGAAGGAAACAAACTGTAAAGAAATATTTTAACAAATGTGCAAAAGATGTCAAATTTAAGGTAGGTGATAAAGTCTTACTTTGGGACTCAGCCCATGCTGACAAAGGAATACATTCAAAGTTTCAGAAACTATGGCTAGGTCCTTTCAAAATCGCTTTTGTCCTAGGCACAGACTCTTACCTCTTAAAGGATTTGGAAGAGCGATTGTTTTCTTATAGTACTGTTATGAGGAAAATCTCTCTATGGCTAGGGTGAACCACAACAGATGAAAATGACTGCAGAAATAAAACCTATCCCAATGATATGCTATATAAACTAATGTGCAAGGGAGATGAGAAAGAGTCCTACCTCGTCCTGATGGTCGATGATGTCCACCATTGAGCACTTTGACCCAAAGCTATATATACCTGCAACAAGTTCTCAACAAAGAAGAAAAAACAAGCATATGGTGGAAATATAAAAGGTTATCACATTAGATAGCATAATCCATCAATATACATAACAAATACACCCATGGATAATAATTCATATATTTGCAAGACATCAATTGGACAGGAAGAGAGTATTTCTATTAATAAATGATCAGCAAAAGTGAAAATATTACAGACTTCTGTGTCGGCATGGTTCAGAACCAAGAAACTAAGTTCCTTCTAGCTAGGCCTCCACCACTTCAATCCTCCACCAAAGGCAATCTCATAGAAGGGAGACAATGAGGTTCTCCATCAATAAGGGAAGATCTTGGGGGCTGAACACTGTGTTCAGACTTAAAGGACAAAGGGATGTAGACTCAATATGAAGTAAATAATTTCTCCAGAGAAACTCTGCTCTCAAAGTTGAATTCCTTTCTCTTTTTCCATAGCTCGGAATTGGCCTCTTTATAGCCTTCAAAATGAAACCGAAGGGATGAGTCAGAAAGTTTCCAGTATATAGAAGGCCAAGGATAAGAGATCTCCTGTCGTGACATGGAAACCCAACATTTAATTTTCATTTTCTGGCACAAATCCCGATGTACACAGGCTGTAGTGGAGCAGCCTATGTATATGCTTACTGTATAGGGTGCAAGATGCATACAAGTGGAAAAATTTGTATTTTTGTCTTTGTATTTTAGTAACAGGGAAGACAAGTCTGCATAGGGAAATGGAATAAGGCCCTCTCTGCAAGATTGCATAGGGTGAGGAAAATCTTTCTCTAACAAGTACCAATGTTTCCCACTTGAAACATTATGTGGAACCATCTTGATTGATAAACACCATGTGGAAATCACTATTGTATATAGATTTTTTTGTTTTACTGTTTTATTTTACTTTCTCCAATTTAATTTTAATTTTCTGTTGTTTTAATTTATGTTTATCAGAGATAAATTTTGGATCAGTTTTGCCACAACAATGCCATTCTGTAAGCATTGTTGATCAATAACGATGAAGTTTACACAACTGTCATGATGTCCTCCTTTTAGACATCGTTGAAAATGATTTTTTCTTTCAATATTGTTGTTAGATAGATTATTTGGTCTTCTTCCCTATTTTCTACTATCCCTTTCTTCCCTCCATCCTAAGATTCAAAAGAGCATATCCAAAAATTTATCTTTAACTCGAAGAAGCACTTTTTGTGGTGATTGATCGAATGTTATGCATACAGGACCAAACCCCCTCATACGTACCAATTTTCATGAGTTATTCCCAAAATGTCGTCTCATTATTTCCCTTAAATCATCTGTTCCCCATTGTTGCATAATCATTCTGGTTAGTAATTCTTTGATCTATGTTCATTGATCTACGAAACCGAACATTCCGAGTTCTTAATCTATTGGAAAAATATTTCCCTGTGGAGTTTCTAGTTTGTTGACGCCCAAAAGCGCAACATAGGGTACCTGATTGCAAATGGTTGCAACACCTTATTATTTAATTATATTTAATAATATACTAATAGGTGGGACCCCTTCTGTGACTTGTGTGACTATGACGAAGATAAGACACTTATGTTTATGTGCTTATGACTTGGTTGTGAGATGAGTTCTACAATTTATTTTGTTTTAAGTCACTATCAAAATAATTGATCAAATGATGTTATGGGAGATGTGATCAAAAGAGAAATGATGTTGTCTTTATATAACCCTCACAAGTGTTATCATGTTGCATCTATTTTGATAAAATATCTAAATCCATGCTCCAATTTGTATGCGGTATATGGTGTGGTGATTAACTTGACTCCATTCTACAAGGGTTGCACACATTTGTTAAGAGTTGGAAGTTTAAAGGTTGAAACATGGTATCTGATCCAGGGGATCAAATTTTGCTCAAAAATCAAAGTTCTCAGAATTTCTTCAAAACAGACACATGCGTAGGCCTCATCCTCACAATCCCAACGCAACTTGAATTGGTTCAAATGGACATCGTATGAGTGAGATATTGTGTTCTGTTCATTTTTCCAAACAGGAAAATTTGTGTTGACTGTACATTCCGTACAGTGCAGACGTGGAAGCTGACCGTATAGTCTGTACAACCATACAATGACATGGAAGTGATGAGTTGGCATGATGAATAGGCAAGCTATGTGGCAAGGTGCATGGACTAGTAGATGAATGACACATGTCTTCTGCATGGCAAGTGATATGGTTCCATGTGGCCCAGTCGTGGGCTGCCAAATGGCACCCCTCTAGTGTGTAAAAGTAGTGAAATACGTGGGGGTCGATCCCCGACCTCCATATGGACACGTCAAAGATTTGGCAGGGCCCGAGATATTAGCCTGCCCACGGGATGTGACTTAACCATATACTTGTTAACAATTATTTGAATTGAAACTAACGGTTGGTCGATGGACTAAAGGGTCGGGGCTAAGCCCCAGCCCCCGGTTCATACCACATAACATATGTCCACTCTGTAACCTTTGGCAGGAACTCTCCATATGACATAGCCCAAGTCACATATTTCAATACCACATGACCACACAGCTTCGCGCGGAGGAGCTAGCCGACGGGCACACCAACAGTTAGGTCGTTGGCCACATGGGGCCATACGATCGGGTTCTCCGCTGAGGATTGGGGGCTAGCAAAAATGGTCCTACAATTTCTCCCATTTTGCAGGATTGTTGCGTGTGCTGGGTTTTGGCACAAAAAACACATAGAGGCCGAGTTAGTCTGACATAGAGTGCATTTTGGTGCGTAGGTACAACAAGCTTGAAGGGGAAAACTTCCAGGAGGTGTAACTTCTTCATTTTTTGGCCAAACTAGGTACAAAAAGAGCCCAGCTAGGGGTTTTTGGATGTTCTGGAGCCATTTGATCCATCTATTTTTTATTCTGGGCACTTTAAAATAACTTTTTAAGCATAATGAAAATGATCCAAGGGAAGCTGGACCAGGAGATGTAGCCCAAGAGAGGGGTGAACTCCTTTATCATTTGTTGTGTTATGTGTTCATTATTGATGGTTTTTATATGTTTGATATGATGCTCATGATTAAGTAAAAACTCATTAAACTTATGTGTTAGTAACTTCATCCAATTACCCAAACACATACCATTTTTACACTTGCAATTTAAAAGAAAACAAACCCATTTCAATTTCAGATCAGTTGGTATCATAGCATAGGTTTGAGGGTTTGATTGTTTTTACAAGTGTTGTTTTATGATTCTTACAAGGTTGAATCTCACAAGAGGAGAAGGACAACTTGGGGAGCCAAGTTCTCAATGCTCAAGAAGGAGAGTTTCACATTCACCTCAGGGTTCAAGGAGACATTCACTAAGCATGGCTCATATGGGGAGTCAAGAGCAAATTTCTTCAGAAGAGGAAACTTTTAGGAAATCTTTCTTTGATATAGCTGAAATGGTGAAAGTGTTATTTGATGAAAAGAATGAAATATTGCAGGGTGAAAGTTCTAATCATCCAAAAGATGATGGAGACCATGAGTAAAAAAATCCAAAAGGGAATGGTGGCACTCCACCTCTTTCAACTCCATATTATTCTTCCTCTACTATTTGAGAACCAACTCCTATTTCTCCAAAGGAGCATGGTAAAACTGTAGCACATACTCCTTTACTTAAGATTGATATTAAATTTGTATTACCTATGTACAATGGAGAGGTGAATGCAGAAAGGTTGGGCAATTGGGTTCGTCAAATAGAGGTGTATTGTAGGATACAAAGGATCCAAGATGATGAAACCAAAGTTCATCTTGCCTCTCTTAGATTGGAAGGTGCAACACTAATTTGGTGGGAAGCCAAAACTCAAGAGGACATGAAGAAACATGGTAAAGTTTAATCCTCTTGGAATGATTTTATTGTTGCAATTAGAAGGAAATTTTATCCATTACCATACATGCAGAAAACAATAATGGATTGGAAAATTTTTAGACAAGCTAAGGGGAAAAATGTACAAAACTATACTCAAGAGTTTAGGAAAAGAGCTTTTGTTTTGGGTGTAGATCTGTCTTCACAAGATACTCTTCTCAAATACATTGGAGGATTTCATAGTTATTTGAGACATACCATAATTATGTTTAACCCTACAAATCTAGATGAAGTATGTGTGCAGGATACTCATTTAGAAGCAAGAGGAAAGAATGTTCCTCAAGAGGGAAACAATAAACCTTTCTTTAATGGAGATAAAGGAAAGGGAAAGTTCAAGGAAAAAGGAAAGACAAATGTTTCAGTGAGGAAATATGGAGAAAAAATGACATGCAAGCATTGCTCTAAGGATGGCCATGATGAATACCATTGTTGGAAACTTCATCCTAAGATGAGACCCAAAACGTTCAACAACAAAGGGAAGTCAAAGACTGCTGCAACTACCCAACATGATTTGGGTTCAGATTCCATTGATGAGACAAAGATTAAAGCCATGGGATATAAAGGTAAGGAATCCGTTGCTAGCTCTAGTTCTTCAAATTTTGCGATGAATGAAACTCAACATGAAAAAGAAAGAATAGAGTTTTTCCACATAAGGGTGATTTCAAAACATACCAAAATAGACACACTTTTTTATAGTGGTTCACGAGAAAACCTCATATCTCAAGATACAATAAGGAAATTAAAATTGGAGACAAAACTTCATCCAAAACCATACCCTTTAGGATGGATATGTGAATATGCAAAGTTGCATGTAACAAGAAGGTATAAACTTAGATTTTCCATTATTGTAAACTTTATAGATGAGGTAGAGCTTGATGTCATTCCATTGGATATATGTGATATTGTTTTGGGAAGTCCATATTTGTGTGATAGGAGAGATATCTTTCATATACATGAGAACAAATATCATTTGTTTAAAAATGGAGTTTAGTACATTGTTAGAGAACATATAAAGAAGATGAACATGCCACTTGTAAATTATGGACAAATGAAGAGATTAGTGAATGCTAGTAAGAATTTTGTTCTCTTGATGATAAAACCAAAAGAGAATGTTGAAAAGGAAGCCTTCCAAGGATGTGTCTCAAAACTAAAATCTGATTTATATGAGGTTGTTAATGATCATGGTGATATGTTTTAGGAACCAAAAGGATTGCCTCCAAAAAGAGGAGTCCAACATGAGATTTCTTTGTAGCATGATTGTCCTCTTACAAACATTGGTATGTAGAGGATGTCAGTGATGGAAAATGAAGAAATTAAAAAACAAATCCAAGAGTTTCTTGACAAAGGGGTTATTCGGCCAAGCACTTCGCCATGTGGGTCACCGATTGTCTTAGTACCAAAGAAATATGGTACATGGCGCGTCTACATTGATTTTAGAGCCTTGAACAAGATTATGGTATATAATCGTTATCCACTTCCTCATATATATGATTTGCTTGATCAGTTAAAATATGCCAAGTATTTTACTAATTTGGATTTTAGAAGTGAATATCATCAGATTAGGATTGCTGAGGGAGACACATGGAAGACAACTTTCAAAACCAAGCAAGGTTTGTATGAGTGGATGGTAATTCCATTTGGTGTTTGTAATGCTCCTGCTACATTAATGAGAGTTATGAATGATGTGATGAGACCTTTTCTTGATGATTGTGTGATTGTTTACTTGGATGATATCTTGATTTTTAACAAGTCACATGAAAAGCATGTCAAGCATGTGAAACATGTACTAGATGTCTTACAGAAATATAAGTTGTTCTTAAAGATGTCTAAGTGTGAATTTGGAAAGACCTCACTTGTTTACTTGGGGCATATTGTTGGAGGAGGAGAATTGAAGATATATCCTTCCAAGGTCAAAGTCATTTTGGATTGGCCCAAGCCCAACAATGTAACAGAGGTGAAAATATTTTGGGGAGAAGCCCAATATTGGAGGAATTTTATTGCTAACTTCTCTTCCATTGCATCTCCATTACATGCATTGACAAGTACTAAACAATTTTTTCAATGGAGAGGCAAGCAACAAAATGCATTTGATGAATTGAAGGAAAAAATTAGTTCAGCCCCTGTTCTTGCACTTCATGATTTGAGACAACCATTTGAGATCCAAACAAATGCAAGCAATTATGTAATGGGATCAGTCTTGTTACAATATGGTAAGCCCATTTGTTTTCATTTAGAAATTTTTAATGGAGCAGTGATTGTTGGAACAGGGGCAGACCCAGGGTTCAACGCTACAACAACGTACCAACAAAACCCTAACTACCGATCCTTTCGGCAACACCTATGAAGCAGATGAAGTCTCACCTAAGGTAGAGGTAGGGGTGGTTGCGAGACTCAAGTGTCTCCAACCTTAGCTGGGACATAGATCTGTGATTATGATACTTAATAGAGCAGTTAGCACCACCATATCTTTAATATGAAATCAATATCACTTCGCTGATAAAATAGAGCTTCGCAACATTCACACTAATCTAATGTAATTAAGCACTTAGCACAAATAGATGGATCAGATCTAGCAAAAGCAAGCACTAAGCGCATTCATAGAAGTCAGATCTAACATTCATAGCACAAAGCATAAGCAGATCTATCTATCTATATCAAAGAACTTAGCAAGAGAAGTTATAAACACATAAAGACAAGCACAAAGTGGAACAACACAGTGTTTATGTGGTTCACTCCCACCCTGGGGATACGTCCACTGACTCTTCTTCTTTATTGTCTTCAGTCAATAGGTTACATGCACAGAGCCTAAAAAACCTTACTCCGTACAGGACATAAGATCTGCGCAGCTCGCTAGATCCTTATTCCTTGCATTCTAGCACTAAGCCTTCCACAATCTACCACAATGACATGCACTTAGCTCTGCAAGTCTCTTCTAGTCATGCACAAAGCACTTACAGACTCTAATTGCACTTAGAATACATTCACATCACTTAGATGCACTGCCACCTCTATCTAGCCTAAAAATCTATTTATATATTACAAAATAGACCTAAACATGGGTAAACCCATGGTCTGACATCCCGTTCCCATTACATATTCCCACATCACAAAAAGGACCCAAAAAGGGGTCAAGATCCCACGATCTTTGCTTCGTCTTGTTCTCCTCCTTCGACAGGCTATTGAAGTCTAAAAATAGGTCAAACTTGACCATATATCAACAAAACTTGGTCAAGGGAAACCAATGATTAACTATCCTACCTATGATAAGAAATTGTATGCATTGGTACAAAGTGTGAAGAAGTGGAAACACTACTTGTTGGGGAAAAAACTATCATTCACATAGATCATCAACCATTGCAATACTTACAATCACAAACCAAGCTACAACAAGCAAGGCACTTCAAATGGATGGGATTTCTTCAACAATTTCACTTGGTTATCAGGTATAAGAAGGGAATTTTTAATAAAGTTGTTGATATTCTTTCTGGGCCTATTGTTAGTGCTTCAATTATTCTTAAGCATAATTCTATCATGCATGAGAGCTATGTTGAGAAGTATGATTTAGATTTTGATTTTAAAGAAGT
>SNQJ01S0124088.1:10409-22076 GCA_010110895.2 Picea sitchensis
GACAAAGAAAAGGAGAAATTCACAGAACTACTATGTGAATTTCAAGATGTTTTTGCATGGTCATACGAGTATCTTCGTGGTTTTGATCTTGCTCTCATACAACATGCCATTCCTATCAAGGAAGGTATAAAACCAGTTAGGAAAAAACAAAGACCCATTAACCTTATGCTTCAAGCTACTATTAGAAAGGAGTTGGAAAAGATTTTGAAAGCTGGTATAATATTTCCAGTTAAATATTCTGAGTGGGTTTCAAATTTGGTTCCTGTTAGGAAAACAACTGGTCAGATTCAATTATACATTGATTTTCGCGTATTAAATAGAGAAAGTGTTAAAGATCATTTTACTCTTCCTAATATGGAAATGATTTTGCAATAGGTCGCAGGGTAAAAAATGATGCCCTTACTTGACAGTTTCTCTAGATATAATCAGATCAAGATAAAAAGGACTGATAGATACGAAACCACCATTACTACATGTTGGGGTACATTTTATTATGAACACATGTCTTTTGGCTTGTCTAATGCAGGTGCCACTTTCTAGAGAGCTATGAAAATAGATTTTGACGATATGATCGGTAAGATTATCCAGGTTTATCTTGATGATTTGAATATCTATTCAAAGAATCGATTGGATCGCTTTGGTCATCTTAGAAAAGTTCTTATGTGATGTAGAAAATTCGACATTTCTTTAAATCCTTATAAATCTATTTTTGGCGTCACTAAGGGAAAGCTACTTGGACATATTGTTTCTGATTCAGGAATCAGAATAGATTCTGAAAGGATTACTGCTATTTTGAACCTTCCTTCCCCCACTTCCAAAAAGGAGGTTCAAGCCTTTATGGGAATTATCAACTTTGTCCGTAGGTTTGTTTCTGATTTTTCTTTAATGGTTAAACCAATACATAATCTCCTAAATCAAGATTGCTCTTTTTCTTGGACAAATGACGTCGAAAATGATTTCATAAGGATTAATAAGGAAATCAATTCCACACCGGTTCTAGCGAAACCATACTTTGAGAAAGGTTTTATCATATACACTAATGCCACTGAGCAAGCAGTTTATGCTATTCTGTTACAATGTAATGATCAAAATAATGAAAAACATGTAGCTTACATGCACCAAAGTTTATCAAATGATGAATTCAAGTACTCTTATATTGACAAACATGCCCTTGCTCTTGTAAAAGCTGTAGATAAATTTCGCCACTTTATTCTAGGTAAACATACGCAGGTAAAAGTCCCTTTCTGCTGTCAAGTTTCTACTTTCACAAAGTTATATTTCAAGGAAGCTTGCACATTGGCTTGCCAATATTTAGGAGCATGATTTGACAATCATGACTTAAAAAAAATCAAGGGACGAGACATATCCCTTCACTTAGCTTAACATGCTGAATCAAGTGAAGAAATTGACGATCAGGATGATCCTCTTTCAACACTGTTTTATATTGAGAATCAAACCCTTTCTATTGTTGAACACCCCTCGTATAAAAATATGGTGTATTACTTGCAATATCATAAATGCCTAGATGACTTAGATCCTCATTAGAGGAGAAGACTCCACCTTGAATATTCCAAATATATTATTTTAGGATACTTTTTGTTCAGAAGGTTTGTTGATGGTATATTACTTCGATGTGTGAATGATGAGGATGCACAAAAATTGTTACATGAAACTCATGGATCTTCATAGTTTGTTATTCACATTGGTGGCCACTTTTCTGCTAAAGCTACTGCTTTTAAAATCATCATAAATGGTTATTATTGGCCCTGAATTTTTCGACATTCTTATAAATTTGCAAGATCTTGTGACAAGTGCCAAAAATTTGTTGGGAAAGAGCGTCTTTCTGCCATGCCTTTACAACCTGTCCTCCTAGATTTTTCTTTTTCTAAATGGGGCCTAGAATTTATTGGTCCTATTAATCCTCTGTCTTCCATAGGGTAGATTTTCATCTTGGCAGCCACTGATTATCTCACTAAGTGGACTGAAGTTGTCCCTCTTATATACTCATAGGATGAACAGGTAATTTATTTTCTGGAAACTAATATCTTCTCCAGATTTGGAATTCCTTTAGATATTATTACAGATAATGGTCTCGCTTTCATTTCCACAAAATTGACTCAATTTCTAGCTAAGTTGGGAGTCAAACATTTCACTTCATCAACTTATTACCCTCAAGGAAATGGGCAAGCTGAGTCTACTAAAAAAATATGGTTAGGATCATAAATATGATCATCGAAGATAATCCTCTTCAATGGCACACCCTCCTCACTTACACCCTTTGGGAAGATCACACTACTACCAAGGTAAGCATAGGTTGCACCCCCTTTCAACTTGTTTATGTTCAAGAAGCCATTCTTCCTACTGAGATGGAACTTTATTCTCTATGAATGATGCTATAGATTGAAGAATTAAATTCTTCCAATATCCCTCAAAGGATAAATTCACTATTAGCCTTAGAAGAACAAAGAATGTTTTCCTTGGAAAACATAAAGAGAAGGAAACAAACTGTAAAGAAATATTTTAACAAATGTGCAAAAGATGTCAAATTTAAGGTAGGTGATAAAGTCTTACTTTGGGACTCAGCCCATGCTGACAAAGGAATACATTCAAAGTTTCAGAAACTATGGCTAGGTCCTTTCAAAATCGCTTTTGTCCTAGGCACAGACTCTTACCTCTTAAAGGATTTGGAAGAGCGATTGTTTTCTTATAGTACTGTTATGAGGAAAATCTCTCTATGGCTAGGGTGAACCACAACAGATGAAAATGACTGCAGAAATAAAACCTATCCCAATGATATGCTATATAAACTAATGTGCAAGGGAGATGAGAAAGAGTCCTACCTCGTCCTGATGGTCGATGATGTCCACCATTGAGCACTTTGACCCAAAGCTATATATACCTGCAACAAGTTCTCAACAAAGAAGAAAAAACAAGCATATGGTGGAAATATAAAAGGTTATCACATTAGATAGCATAATCCATCAATATACATAACAAATACACCCATGGATAATAATTCATATATTTGCAAGACATCAATTGGACAGGAAGAGAGTATTTCTATTAATAAATGATCAGCAAAAGTGAAAATATTACAGACTTCTGTGTCGGCATGGTTCAGAACCAAGAAACTAAGTTCCTTCTAGCTAGGCCTCCACCACTTCAATCCTCCACCAAAGGCAATCTCATAGAAGGGAGACAATGAGGTTCTCCATCAATAAGGGAAGATCTTGGGGGCTGAACACTGTGTTCAGACTTAAAGGACAAAGGGATGTAGACTCAATATGAAGTAAATAATTTCTCCAGAGAAACTCTGCTCTCAAAGTTGAATTCCTTTCTCTTTTTCCATAGCTCGGAATTGGCCTCTTTATAGCCTTCAAAATGAAACCGAAGGGATGAGTCAGAAAGTTTCCAGTATATAGAAGGCCAAGGATAAGAGATCTCCTGTCGTGACATGGAAACCCAACATTTAATTTTCATTTTCTGGCACAAATCCCGATGTACACAGGCTGTAGTGGAGCAGCCTATGTATATGCTTACTGTATAGGGTGCAAGATGCATACAAGTGGAAAAATTTGTATTTTTGTCTTTGTATTTTAGTAACAGGGAAGACAAGTCTGCATAGGGAAATGGAATAAGGCCCTCTCTGCAAGATTGCATAGGGTGAGGAAAATCTTTCTCTAACAAGTACCAATGTTTCCCACTTGAAACATTATGTGGAACCATCTTGATTGATAAACACCATGTGGAAATCACTATTGTATATAGATTTTTTTGTTTTACTGTTTTATTTTACTTTCTCCAATTTAATTTTAATTTTCTGTTGTTTTAATTTATGTTTATCAGAGATAAATTTTGGATCAGTTTTGCCACAACAATGCCATTCTGTAAGCATTGTTGATCAATAACGATGAAGTTTACACAACTGTCATGATGTCCTCCTTTTAGACATCGTTGAAAATGATTTTTTCTTTCAATATTGTTGTTAGATAGATTATTTGGTCTTCTTCCCTATTTTCTACTATCCCTTTCTTCCCTCCATCCTAAGATTCAAAAGAGCATATCCAAAAATTTATCTTTAACTCGAAGAAGCACTTTTTGTGGTGATTGATCGAATGTTATGCATACAGGACCAAACCCCCTCATACGTACCAATTTTCATGAGTTATTCCCAAAATGTCGTCTCATTATTTCCCTTAAATCATCTGTTCCCCATTGTTGCATAATCATTCTGGTTAGTAATTCTTTGATCTATGTTCATTGATCTACGAAACCGAACATTCCGAGTTCTTAATCTATTGGAAAAATATTTCCCTGTGGAGTTTCTAGTTTGTTGACGCCCAAAAGCGCAACATAGGGTACCTGATTGCAAATGGTTGCAACACCTTATTATTTAATTATATTTAATAATATACTAATAGGTGGGACCCCTTCTGTGACTTGTGTGACTATGACGAAGATAAGACACTTATGTTTATGTGCTTATGACTTGGTTGTGAGATGAGTTCTACAATTTATTTTGTTTTAAGTCACTATCAAAATAATTGATCAAATGATGTTATGGGAGATGTGATCAAAAGAGAAATGATGTTGTCTTTATATAACCCTCACAAGTGTTATCATGTTGCATCTATTTTGATAAAATATCTAAATCCATGCTCCAATTTGTATGCGGTATATGGTGTGGTGATTAACTTGACTCCATTCTACAAGGGTTGCACACATTTGTTAAGAGTTGGAAGTTTAAAGGTTGAAACATGGTATCTGATCCAGGGGATCAAATTTTGCTCAAAAATCAAAGTTCTCAGAATTTCTTCAAAACAGACACATGCGTAGGCCTCATCCTCACAATCCCAACGCAACTTGAATTGGTTCAAATGGACATCGTATGAGTGAGATATTGTGTTCTGTTCATTTTTCCAAACAGGAAAATTTGTGTTGACTGTACATTCCGTACAGTGCAGACGTGGAAGCTGACCGTATAGTCTGTACAACCATACAATGACATGGAAGTGATGAGTTGGCATGATGAATAGGCAAGCTATGTGGCAAGGTGCATGGACTAGTAGATGAATGACACATGTCTTCTGCATGGCAAGTGATATGGTTCCATGTGGCCCAGTCGTGGGCTGCCAAATGGCACCCCTCTAGTGTGTAAAAGTAGTGAAATACGTGGGGGTCGATCCCCGACCTCCATATGGACACGTCAAAGATTTGGCAGGGCCCGAGATATTAGCCTGCCCACGGGATGTGACTTAACCATATACTTGTTAACAATTATTTGAATTGAAACTAACGGTTGGTCGATGGACTAAAGGGTCGGGGCTAAGCCCCAGCCCCCGGTTCATACCACATAACATATGTCCACTCTGTAACCTTTGGCAGGAACTCTCCATATGACATAGCCCAAGTCACATATTTCAATACCACATGACCACACAGCTTCGCGCGGAGGAGCTAGCCGACGGGCACACCAACAGTTAGGTCGTTGGCCACATGGGGCCATACGATCGGGTTCTCCGCTGAGGATTGGGGGCTAGCAAAAATGGTCCTACAATTTCTCCCATTTTGCAGGATTGTTGCGTGTGCTGGGTTTTGGCACAAAAAACACATAGAGGCCGAGTTAGTCTGACATAGAGTGCATTTTGGTGCGTAGGTACAACAAGCTTGAAGGGGAAAACTTCCAGGAGGTGTAACTTCTTCATTTTTTGGCCAAACTAGGTACAAAAAGAGCCCAGCTAGGGGTTTTTGGATGTTCTGGAGCCATTTGATCCATCTATTTTTTATTCTGAGCACTTTAAAATCACTTTTTAAGCATAATGAAAATGATCCAAGGGAAGCTGGACCGGGAGATGTAGCCCAAGAGAGGGGTGAACTCCTTTATCATTTGTTGTGTTATGTGTTCATTATTGATGGTTTTTATATGTCTGATATGATGCTCATGATTAAGTAAAAACTCATTAAACTTATGTGTTAGTAACTTCATCCAATTACCCAAACACATACCATTTTTACACTTGCAATTTAAAAGAAAATAAACCCATTTCAATTTCAGATCAGTTGGTATCATAGCATAGGTTTGAGGGTTTGATTGTTTTTGCAAGTGTTGTTTTCTGATTCTTACAAGGTTGAAGCTCACAAGAGGAGAATGACAACTTGGGGAGCCAAGTTCTCAATGCTCAAGAAAGAAAGTTTCACATTCACCTCAGGGTTCAAGGAGACATTCACTAAGCATGGCTCATATGGGGAGTCAAGAGCACCTTTCTTCAGAAGAGGAAACTTTCAGGAAATCTTTCTTTGATATAGCTGAAATGGTGAAAGTGTTATTTGATGAAAGGAATGCAAGATTGCAGGGTGAAAGTTCTAATCATCCAAAATATGATGGAGACCATGAGTAAAAAAATCCAAAAGGGAATGGTGGCACTCCACCTCTTTCAACTCCATATTATTCTTCCTCTACTATTTGAGAACCAACTCCTATTTCTCCAAAGGAGCATCGTAAAACTATAGCACATACTCCTTTACTTAAGATTGATATTATATTTGAATTACCTATGTACAATGGAGAGGTGAATGCAGAAAGGTTGGGCAATTGGGTTCGTCAAATAGAGGTGTATTGTAGGATACAAAGGATCGAAGATGATGAAACCAAAGTTCATCTTGCCTCTCTTAGATTGGAAGGTGCAACACTAATTTGGTGGGAAGCCAAAACTCAAGAGGACATGAAGAAACATGATAAAGTTTAATCCTCTTGGAATGATTTTATTGTTGCAATTAGAAGGAAATTTTATCCATTAGCATACATGCAGAAAACAATAATGGATTGGAAAATTTTTAGACAAGCTAAGGGGAAAAATGTACAAAGCTATACTCAAGAGTTTAGGAAAATAGCTTTCGTTTTGGGTGTAGATTTGTCTTCACAAGATACTCTTCTCAAATACATTGGAGGATTTCATAGTTATTTGAGACATACCATACTTATGTTTAACCCTACAAATCTAGATGAAGTATGTGTGCAAGATACTCATTTAGAAGCAAGAGGAAAAGAATGTTCCTCAAGAGGGAAACAATAAACCTTTCTTTAATGGAGATAAAGGAAAGGGAAAGTTCAAGGAAAAAGGAAAGACAAATGCTTCAGTGAGGAAATATGGAGAAAAAATGACATGCAAGCATTGCTCTAAGGATGGCCATGATGAATACCATTGTTGGAAACTTCATCCTGAGATGAGACCCAAAACGTTCAACAACAAAGGGAAGTCAAAGACTGCTGCAACTACCCAACATGATTTGGGTTTAGATTCCATTGATGAGACAAATATTAAAGCCATGGGATATAAAGGTAAGGAATCCATTGCTAGCTCTAGTTCTTCAAATTCTGTGATGAATGAAACTCAACATGAAAAAGAAAGAATAGAGTTTTTCCACATAAGGGTGATTTCAAAACATACCAAAATAGACACACTTTTTTTATAGTGGTTCACAAGCAAACCTCATATCTCAAGATACAATAAAGAAATTAAAATTGGAGACAACACTTCATCCAAAACCATACCCTTTAGGATGGATATGTGAATATGCAAAGTTGCATGTAACAAGAAGGTATAAACTCAGATTTTCCATTACTGTAAACTTTATAGATGAGGTAGAGCTTGATGTCATTCCATTGGATATATGTGATATTTTTTTGGGAAGTCCATATTTGTATGATAGGAGAGATATCTTTCATATACATGAGAACAAATATCATTTGTTTAAAAATGGAGTTTAGTACATTGTTAGAGAACATATAAAGAAGATGAACATGCCACTTGTAAATTCTGGACAAATGAAGAGATTAGTGAATGCTAGTAAGAATTTTGTTCTCTTGATGATAAAACCAAAAGAGAATGTTGAAAAGGAAGCCTTCCAAGGATGTGTCTCAAAACTAAAATCTGATTTATATGAGGTTTTTAATGATCATGGTGATATGTTTTAGGAACCAAAAGGATTGCCTCCAAAAAGAGGAGTCCAACATGAGATTTATTTGCAGCATGATTGTCCTCTTACAAACATTGGTATGTAGAGGATGTCAGTGATGGAAAATGAAGAAATTAAAAAACAAATCCAAGAGTTTCTTGACAAAGGGGTTATTCGGCCAAGCACTTCGCCATGTGGGTCACCGATTGTCTCAGTACCAAAGAAGGATGGTACATGGCACATCTGCATTGATTTTAGAGCCTTGAACAAGATTACGGTATATAATCATTATCCTCTTCCTCGTATATAAGATTTTCTTGATCAGTTAAAATATGCCAAGTATTTTACTAATTTGGATTTTATAAGTGGATATCATCAGATTAGGATTGCTGAGGGAGACACATGGAAGACAACTTTCAAAACCAAGCAAGGTTTGTATGAGTGGATGGTAATTCCATTTGGTGTTTGTAATGCTCCTACTACATTAATGAGAGTTATGAATGATGTGATGAGACCTTTTATTGATGATTGTGTGATTGTTTACTTGGATGATATCTTGATTTTTAACAAGTCACATGAAGAGCATGTCAAGCATGTGAAACATGTACTAGATGTCTTACAGAAATATAAGTTGTTCTTGAAGATGTCTAAGTGTGAATTTGGAAAGACCTCACTTGTTTACTTGGGGCATATTGTTGGAGGAGGAGAATTGAAGATATATCCTTCCAAGGTCAAAGTTATTTTGGATTGGCCCAAGCCCAACAATGTAACAGAGGTGAAAATATTTTGGGGAGAAGCCCAATATTGGAGGAATTTTATTGCTAACTTTTCTTCCATTGCAGCTCCATTACATGCATTGACAAGTGCTAAACAACTTTTTCAATGGGGAGGCAAGCAACAAAATGCATTTGATGAATTGAAGGAAAAAATTAGTTCAGCCCCTGTTCTTGCACTTCATGATTTGAGACAACCATTTGAGATCCAAACAAATGCAAGCAATTATGTAATGGGAGCAGTCTTGTTACAATATGGTAAGCCCATTTGTTTTCATTTAGAAATTTTTAATGGAGCAGTGATTGTTGGCACAAGGGCAGACCCAGGGTTCAACGCTACAACAACGCACCAACAAAACCCTAACTACCGACCCTTTCAACAACACTTACGAAGCAGATGAAGTCTCACCTAAGGTAGAGGCAGGGGTGGTTGCGAGACTCAAGTGTCTCCAACCTTAGCTGGGACATAGATTTGTGATTATGATACTTAATAGAGCAGTTAGCACCACCAGATCTTCAATATGAAATCAATATCACTTCGCTGATAAAACAGAGCTTCGCAACATTCACACTAATCTAATGTAATTAAGCACTTAGCACAAATGATCATATCTAGCAGAAGCAAGCACTAAGCGCATTCATAGAAGTCAGATCTAACATTCATAGCACAAAGCATAAGCAGATCTATCTATCTATATCAAATAACTTAGCAAGATAAGTTATAAACACATAAAGACAAGCACAAAACAGAACAACACAGTGTTTACATGGTTCACTCCCACCCTGGGGATACGTCCACCGACTCTTCTTCTTTATTGTCTTCATTCAATAGGTTACATGCACAGAGCCTAAAAAACCTTACTCTGTATAGGACATAAGATCTGCGCAGCTCGCTAGATCCTTCTTCCTTTCATTCCAGCACTAAGCCTTCCACAATCTACCACAATGACATGCACTTAGCTCTGCAAGTCTCTTCCAGTCATGCAAAAAGCACTTACAAACTCTACTTGCACTTAGCATACATTCACATCACTTAGATGCACTGCCACCTCTATCTAGCCTACGTATCTATTTATATATTACAAAATAGGCCTAAACATGGGTAAACCCATGGTCCGACATCCCATTCCCATTACATATTCCCACATCCCAAAAAGGACCCAAAAAGATGTCAATATCCCACGATCTCTGTTTCATCTTGTTCTCCTCCTTCGACAGGCTGTTGAAGTCTAAAAATAGGTCAAACTTGACCATATATCAACAAAACTTGGTCAAGGGCAACCAATGATTAACTATCCTACCTATGATAAGGAATTGTATGCATTGGTACAAAGTGTGAAGAAGTGGAAACACTACTTGTTGGGGAAAAAAACTATCATTCACATAGATCATCAACCATTGCAATACTTACAATCACAAACCAAGCTACAACAAGCAAGGCACTTCAAATGGATGGGATTTCTTCAACAATTTCACTTGGTTATTAGGTATAAGAAGGGAATTTTTAATAAAGTTGTTGATATTCTTTCTGGGCCTATTGTTAGTGCTTCAATTATTCTTAAGCATAATTCTATCATGCATGAGAGCTATGTTGAGAAGTATGATTTAGATTTTGATTTTAAAGAAGTTTATGCAACTTTATGTCATTCTAACCAAGTTGAGGAATTGGACTATCATGTACATGATAAGTTATTGTATCACCTTGGCAAGCTTTTTATTCCACAGGGTGAGAGACTCAACATCATAAGAGAAGCACATTCTTCTCTCATTTCTGGTCACTTTGGTGTAGGCAAAATAGTGGAAAAGTTGCAAAGGTATTGTTATTGGCCTAAGATGAATGAAAGTGTTTCAATATATGTAAGAGGATGTTCATTATGTGCTACAAGCAAGCCTAGCAACAGAAAGTTGGGTTTGTATACTCCACTTTCGATACCTACTTGTCCTTGGGAAAGCATCTCTATGGATTTTGTAGGAGTTCTACCTATGTCAAGAAAGAGTCATGATTATATTTTGTTGTGGTTTATCATTTCATAAAAATGTGCATTTTGATGCCTTGTAAGAAATAGGTTACAACTGAACAAACGACACATATGTTCTTTCAAAATGTTTGGGTTCATTTTGGGTTTCCCAAGTCCATTATTTCCGATCGGGATTCTCGATTTGTTGGGAGTTTTTGGTCAAGTTTATGGGCACTCGTGGATACCAAGATGAAAAAGAGCATCGCTTTTCATTCACAAATAGATGTTCAGACATAGGTGGTGAATAAAATGATAGTACATCTTCTTCATGGATATTGCAGCAAGCATCCTAAGCTTTGGGATGATCATTTACACTACATTCAACATGCTTATAATCGAGCAAAGCATTCCTCAACTCAAACTTATCCATTTGAGGCTTGTTTCGGTTACTTACCAAAGTCTCCTTTAGATTTTATCTTTGGGAAATATGTGGCTATTTATGGTCATAGTGATTTTGACAAGGCCAAGAAGTTCATTGAACAAGTTCAGTTTGTGCATAAATTCGTTCAAGAACAGTTGGAAAAGAGCCAAGCCAAGTACAAAGCAAGACATGACAAGCATTGTGTTGATCACAAGTTCCAAGTTGGAGATGAAGTTTGGCTTTACATTAGAAAAGAGAGGCTTGAAGGAGAAGGTAAAAAACTAAAACCACTTAGATATGATCCTTTCAAGATACTTGAAAAGATTGGTAACAATGCCTTCCATTTGGAATTGACTCCTTATATGCATATGTATGTTGTTGTTAATGTAGAAATTGATTAGCGTCGAATAAAATCAAGCTTTAATACAAAAAACTAACAAGTTGATAATTAAAAGATTAACTTAATAAACAAAAGTTGATTTAATAACTACCAACAAAATAAATATAAAACATTAATTGAAAAAGCAGTGTAAAGGATTGTTACTTTAACTTTCTTTTA
>SNQJ01S0124091.1:4491-18355 GCA_010110895.2 Picea sitchensis
TTACATCACTTAGGTCTAGCACATAGCCTTTCATTTGTCTCTCTCTTCTTCTTCCTAGCCTAGGCATCTATTTATATAAAAAATAGGCCTAAACATGGGTAAACCCATGTGCCAACATCCCTTTCTCATTACATATTCCCAAAAACCCAAAAAGAGGCCCAAAAGAGGGCCAAGATCATGTGGTCTTGTGCTCCTCCTTCGACAGGCCGTCGAACTCCCAAAATAGGTCAACATGACCAAGAAACTCCCAAAACTTGGTCAAGGGCCAACAGACCCCCAACACTCACATGTGACTTGTCCTGAGTCACTCTGGTTTGACCAACTCTGCCTCGAACACCTCGATCTTGGACCGAGCTGCTTCAACTTGCTGCTTTGTTGTGGCCTCTTTCTCGGTGAACTCCTGGATCACTGCATCATTCATTGGTCCTTCTAAGCGTTGTTCTGTTGTGAGGACGACCTGTTCTAGCTTTGCTCCTTGGCTCTCAACCTCTGTAAATAGCAGACATGCCTTGTCTTGTACCGGTTGAAGTTGTTGAGTTACTTCCATTACCTTACTCTGGATCGTGTGGATCTGTTGTTGGGCAGTGCACTGCTCATGATACTGCTTCATTCTTTCCACTGGTGATAGGGCCTTCAATTGTCCTTGTATTTTTTCATCTTGGTACTTCGCCTCCTAGAGCTGGGACTCCAATTTATGTAATTATCGGTTCTCATTCAGGTTCTCATACATCTGGGCACTACAGTTACTCAGTTTCTTGCATTCCAGGGCAAGATATTTCAGTCTGTCAACTGCACTACGGGAAGTTGCTTCTCGTTGGTCCCTTATCGCCTACGGGGTTTTTGGTAAAGCGTGGAGCTCTAGATCTGTGATGCATTTCTAGAGCTTCTGGATTACCTCTTCAATTTGTGCCACCTATTGTGGAACTTGCTCTTCATTCTTTACCTCGATGACTGTCACAGAGTGAAGTGCTATGTTGACTTCTGTTTTTATTTCCAGTTTCTCTGCAAGCAACTATTCCTTTCCTTGATGTAATTGTGCTTTCTCTTCATTCCACTTGGCTTCGAGAGTACTTTTTTCTTGTTTTGCAGCACTACGTTGTTCGACAAGTACTCCCTGTACTTGTGTCAATGCCTAAGTGGTTTTTTGTGCTTCCTCTTGTGCACTTCAAAGTTGATCTTCGACTGTGTTAGAAATTCTATGGAGTTGATCTGGCTCATCTCCCAGTTTTGGTGTTCCTGCTGATAGAGGCGTAGTGGAGACTGAACGGATAGATTGTAGTGCATGTTGCACTCCTTGGAGTTCAATCTCAATTTTGTTGTACATCGTCTCTTTCTTGGCTTCCTATTTCTCTATTATCTCCAACTAAGCATCATTAAATGCTGTTATGATGAAGTTGAAGTCATCTGGGGTCAGTGTAGTCTGTAGCTTGGTTACGAGAACTTTCGGATTCTTCCGGGAAGAAGGTTTTAGAGGTGAACCCTTCCTTTTCTTAAAGGGCTCCACTTCATCTCTTCTTTGTTCAACTTCTTCTAACTCTTTGCCACCACCCTCTTACTCTGGTGTGATGGAAGCAGTCCTCATAGATAGGCTATCTATGTCCTGAACTTCTGTGATATTTTGTGCCATACTCGATCCAAGTATATCCTGCTCAGTTTATGGATTGTCGACGTCAGACATCTCTGGGGGGTCTGCTGGAATGAAGAGGTTCACCGAAGATTCCTTGTTTATCTCTTCCAAGTATTCCTATGTTAACTTGTAGTATGATTGTAGTTGTTGGTGATGTTCATCAGCGCACACTATGATGTATATGAAGTGGCGGTCCACGCTGAATTTCATTAAAGGTCTGAAATGGTGTAGAGTGTTCGACATGATGTGAGGTTTAGCCTGGATGGCTTCCTTTAGCTGGTTGTAGTATGTGTGGAACATGGCATTCGACTGCCATTTCTTTTTCATATTAGTTGAGTACCAAAGTGTACTGAACTTCACAGCAAAAGGTTCAGATGGTTCGATATATGGGAAGGTCACACCTTCTGGAATCTCCCATGCGACGAATGAGATTAGGATAAGGAACCAACTATAATGGAACTCATAACCTTGGTCCTGCGCTTCTCTACAGTCAAGTTCCAACTGGTTCATGAGGTACTTCACCCAATTCATTTGTAGGCCTTCCACGCACTTCCCTGCGAGGTTGACTACAAAATTGGTGACTTGGGTTGGTCTTTTCTTCCGTACTAACTTCCCTACGATGAATTTACAGGCGAGGCATACTACGCCATTCTGAATAGAATATACCTTGTATCCTCGCGTGCCCTTCTCGACATCTCCATAAGTCTCTTTGATCTTCTGCGCTAAGGTTCGGTTTGTGGTCTTTCCAGGGTAAAAATCTTGTGGGTAAGGGCCCTACATGCTCAACCTTTCGATCTTGTGGATCAGTGTCAGATCGATCGTGATGCGGCAGTTTAACCATAAGTAGCCACCATGATAGCTCGACAACAGTAGTTTGACACAGGCATTGACTTCCTGGTGTCTTCTGAAATGCGAGATCTTCATGACGTTCAACAAGGTGGACTGCGTGAGGTCCATATTCCATTGCTGAGGGATGATCTTTGAGTTTTTACCCTTTGTCTTCGTCGGGTATTTATATGGAGAAAGCATGCTATAGACCTTCTTGTCACCAAGGTTGAAGTCGCTAAACTTCAAAGCTATGATCTTATCCTGGTCTGCATGAACTACGCATATCCCTTTAAGGAGGTATGTAGTGACCAAAGTGTACTCAAACTCTCGAGGTACACTATCTTTATTTATTGTGTTGCTTAGAGGTGGTAGGTAGGTAGGTAATATGCTCGGGATCAACTTAGCGTTCACAGGATTGTCTCTATGCTTAGTTCTCTTTTTGTTGGTTGGTCGGGATGGGTGTTGTGGGTGGGAAATCCCTCCTATGGACTAGAATTAAGGGTTTTAATCATGCATGCAGAAATGACCTAAAGTCTCCTACTTCTTACCAACATCCCAATCATAAGCCCCATTATTCATATGCAAATACAAGGTTAAAGAGATCAAGTTATTGTACCTTAGTTTCCATGTTTGATGTCGATCCCTTTAACGTTTGGTCACTCCTTGACTGCAACTCTCCTCCCAACACTGACCTGCATTCATAAAAGACAAACAAATAACTCCACATGCATATGATCTATAAACTAATGGGTTAGATATTCTATCAAAATATAATGAAATTTAAATATTCACAATCTCATATGGAGGGATGGGAAAATTACTTCTTTTATTAATCTCACAAGAGTAACCTTACAATAGTGAGATCGGCCACTGCTCCTCAAATCTGGTCCTAGGCTCCTCTTCAACTGTTCTCCAACTGCTTCTGTATATGCTTCTCTTCAAACAATAGTTGCAAAAGTTTGGGGCAAGGGGAATGCTAAATCAGGTATAGTTTCTTTGCTATGATTTCCTCCTTCCAAATGGGACCCCTACCCCTTCTTTTATAGGCTAGAAAGGGATAGGTATTTGGTTAAGTGATCGGCTATGGGTGGTCGAACGATTTAGTTAACTTACCCAAAACTGTGTGTTTCGTTTGCAACTTTCCATTTTTCATGCTTTTGTAGGTACACGTGGGTTGTAGTGGGTCAGCTAGCGTGTACACGCGTGCAGTAGTGGAGAAGGGTGTGTGTGCCTTTAAAAAGGGTGTTTTTAAGAAGATTTGTTCAGTAGTGGCTTGGAAAAGAAGAAATATGAGATGGCCTGATGCTAGGTAAGCATGTCTTGTGCAAATTAGGGTTATAAAAATGGGTCATMTTGAKCAATCAACGGGGAGGCTTGCACTCCTAGAATCGATGATGCATGTACACCTGTAGACAGTTCTCTTCYTGACATGTTTCTTTCATTCATTAAGTCGATCACAACTTTTGTCGCAGTTGCTTGTTCGGTGGTGAGTTCTTCGGACATACGYGCTCGGGATGGATATCTCAGGTTCTCAAAGTAGCGTGGGCACTACAATAGCATAGAATTCAAAGATGTAGTGATCAATGGGAAATCTTAATCAAGGATGTGAGCTCAAATTCTCAATTAGAAAAAGTGTTCTCGTTRCATGGCATGGTGGGATAAATAGAAAAMTCTGTAATGGATCGCTTGCAATGGATATGAAGGCTTCATTAACTCTGTTCTTTCCATTATAGCATGGTTGAACAGTCTGATGAAGAAACTTTATTTCCTTTCTGTCCATTTGGAGCAGAAGTCGAACAGATGTATCGGTCCC
Source organism: Picea sitchensis (assembly GCA_010110895.2). Classification (NCBI taxonomy): domain Eukaryota; kingdom Viridiplantae; phylum Streptophyta; class Pinopsida; order Pinales; family Pinaceae; genus Picea; species Picea sitchensis. The sequence goes on from SNQJ01S0124091.1 coordinate 8,760, forward strand.
AATGGCTATATTGTTTCGCCATGACAAAGTGTCGTATGTCGTTGTTCTGATATCCCGACGAAACTCAAATTTTGTAATTTTTCTTTCTCTGAGGTCTCCTCTAGAACCTCCTATAACCTTTCAGTATTATCCCTTTTCTTTCTTAACTTTCTATCCTTCTTTCCAGTGAGCTTTGTCTTGGTAATGCTTTTCTCATTCTGATTCTTTTCTTCTTTGGTCTTAGTTAATTCGCACTATTGGAAGTCTTTCCTAGGGTTCCTGGATAATACTTCTTCTGTGTCTGGGATAGGTAATTCAATCTTCTGAGGATCCTCTAGTGTTCTATTAGATTTGACATAAGGGATTCTAGTATTAAATATGTGCGATCTTCTCTCCTATTCCTCAATCAAGTGTGTGATCCTTCTGGTCATAAAGTCTTTTAACTCTTGCTTCTTATGTTCCAAAAATTCTTCTTCTTCCTTTTGTCTGGCTTGATCTCTATCAATCCAAGGTTTTCCTATTAGCATGGTAAACAGGGCGTTATCTTCAACAAATTTAATAATCTCAAAGTATTCTTTTGGCAAAGTTCCATTGACAATCATAGGTATCGGAGCAATCCTTCCACATAGGTTTACTAGATTTCCTTTGAATAAACCTATTCCTCCTAGTGAAGGGATCATAACAGGCCTTCGTATATCTTCCCAGGTTCTCTCTCGCATAATATTCATCTTTTTTTCCTCATCCAGAACACTGTCAATGTCGAAGTCCCCTATTCTTGCTTCGATGCATTCCTTCTCTTTGAAGATCTCTGATAATCTAACATGTCGATGGTCATTCAGGGTTTCTTTCATCTGTATCAATACTTTATTTGATTCTTTCTGGGGTTCTACCTTTTATGGATCTGCCTTAGGATTCTCTTGATTTAGGTTCATTTCTTCAAGCTTAGCGATCATTCTAGGGAAATCCAATACTTCATGGTCTAGAGATTTACAACAAAGACTACTAGGTCTTCCACCAGGGCATTCCTTAGCAAGATGTCTCGGCCTCCTGCAACTGTAACAGAGGGTTAATCCTCTCTTCCTTTTAAATGATTCACATCTTCTTCTGTACTACGCACTAGGATTGCATGAGCTAACCTGAAACAAATTCTTTCTAGGATCCTGCATCCATTTGTTAGTCCAAGCATCTTTTCTATGCATAGGTATAACATATCTTTCATGCTTCTTATCAGATCTATTCATAACAAATCTTTTTTCATCTATCAGTGCCCTAGTTTTTAAGCTAGGACAAAATCTATTAAACATACCTAGATTCATACTCTAGAAACAAAAATTTCCACTTATATTACTTTTACAGAGCACAAAGCTTCCAGATCTAAAACTTTTTAACTATTCTTACCTTTATCAGAGCACAGAGCTTGCAGATATTACCTCTTTTAGTCAGAATTTTCCACTTTTACCTTTCTTAGAGCACAAATCTTTTAGATCTTGCTTATTTTCTTCAAATCTTGCCTTCTTTCTTCAGATCAGGCTTCTTTCCTTCAGATCTGGCCTTCTCTCTTTAGCATAGAGCTTCATAGGTCAAGTAAAATGTTGCGCACTAGGGCAACAAATTGAATCTTTGCACAAAGTTTCTTCTTCCTTAGTTCCCAACAATCACAGTTCCAAGTCCCGGCAACAGAACCATTTTTTGGCACAGGGGAAAACACAGTGTTCAACGCTACAATATCGCACCAACAAAACCCTAACTACCAGACCTTTTTGCAACACCTGCGAAGCAGGTGAAGTCTCACCCGAGGTATAGGCAGGGGTGGTTGTAGGACTCAAGTGTCTGCAACCTTAGCTGGGACATAGATCTGTGATTGTATTTCTTAATAAAGAATTTAGCACCTTTAGTTCTTTAACAAGCTATCATTATCTACTTCGCTGATAAAATAGAGCCTCGCAGTATCCACACTAATCTACCGTATACAAGCACATAGCATAATTAAATAGGTTAGATCAACCAAATTAATCACTAAGCACAACCATATGTATCAGATCTAGCATTCTCATACATCATAAGAACAAAGCAAGTAGATATATCCAACTACATCAGAATACTTAGTAAATAAGACATAAACACATTAAGGTAAAGCACAAATCAAGATAACACAGGATTTATGTGGTTCACCCCCCTCTTGGGGCTACGTCCACCAACGCTTCTTATTTATTGCCTTCAGTCAATCTATTACAGCACAGATCTTCAAAACCCTTACTCCGCACATGAAAAAATATCTGTGCATCTTGCTAGATCCTTCTTCCTCATGTTACAACACTAAGCCTTTCATAATCTGTCACAACTGCTTGCACTCGGCTCTGAAAGTCCCTTACAATCATGCACAAAGCATCCAAAAACCCTACTTTCATTTAGCATACATTTACATCACTTAGGTCTAGCATTTAGCCTTTCATTTGTCTCTCTCTTCTTCTTCCTAGCCTAGGCATCTATTTATATACAAAATAGGCCTAAACATGGGTAAACCCATGGGCCGACATCCCTTTCCCTTTACATATTCCCAAAAACCCAAAAAGAGGCCCAAAAGGGGGCCGAGATCCCATGATCTCCACTTCGTCTTGTGCTCCTCCTTCGATAGGTTTTCGAAGTCCCAAAATAGGTCAACATGACCAAGAAACTCCCAAAACTTGGTCAAGGGCCAACAACAGGCTTCTTTTGTCCGCACACTATGCGCGCGCTTCTTTAGTGAGTTAGCGCATGTCAATTTTTGCCCAATTATATAGTTTTTGCCTCTTGGAAATGCATTTTGGTGTTGCAGGTGAAACAATAGTTGTTTGGCATTGTTGTATTTCTGTAATCATTTGCGTGCAATGTTGGGGATGAAATTTCAGTGATAATAGATGCCCCCTGATGTGTGAGATTAGGAGAATATGTATAGCTGAAATACATCAATGTTTCTTCTAATGAGAGTACCATTGTAAGGAAGAGTGTTGAGAGGAACTGCAAGAGTGATCCATTGGAGGGACAGGGGAAATTGTGGGACCCAAACCTTTCTCTAGGGAGAAAACAAAAAATATGTATACAAACGAGGCGGGCATGCCCCATGCTCGTGTCATGTAACTCAAAATGTAAGACAATAACTGAAGTTGTATGTTGATGTTGATAACTACAACGCCCTCCAGGGTGGTTTGATAACAAAAGATGACAATTATGATGGTGAACATACTCTGAAAAGAGGCAAGGACGCATGTAAGAAGTGTCGACGACTCGTAGGCATTGATGGCTTAACAATTTCAGAAGTCTTCGGTTGGTATAAAACAACTGCAATAGTCGCATAGTAAGACCCACCGTAACATGATATTTTGTTTAAGTCGAATGTTATGGGGGTCAATGGAAGTAGAGAGCAATGATGGTTCTCTCTATGCCATCTGAGACTCCTCATTGTAAAGGTAATGAGGGTCAATATACTTTCGCCATGCTGGAAACGGTGTTGATGTTGACAAAAAGGGAGATGCGACTCCAAGAAGCAAAGGGATTCATGAAATCTATGGAGATAAGATCAGGAACTGATAGGGAACATGAACAAAGTCAAGATGCGGTGAGACTCAAGACTTCCCTTGGTTGGGGGTATGTTTGAAGGGTGATTGGTAGCAACCGTAAAACTGTATATAGCATCAGGGGGATGACTAGACATGGGGTTAAATTGTGCCAGAGGCGTGACAAAGTGGAAAAACTCAAACATCAGGGGTACATGGATTTTGGGATACTCAGGGTTTATCAACAATGTCACAATGAGAGTGGATGCCCCAACCAAGGGTGACATGGGTTGAATTTCTGGGAAAATAAGGTCATCAAGGATGACGACAAAAAGCTAAGTAAATGCAAAAAAAAAGGCTTTTTACAATTACCAAATAAATAAAGAATAATTTGGGATGAGTGTACATATACAGAAACGAGTTCCCTAGTGTGATATGGCTTGGCCTGTGAGGGCATAAGTTGCAAAGAGAATTTGTTGAGGGTGGGCCCCCCATGGGTGGGTTTCTGTATGAAGAAAATGAATGGAGGACAATCTACAAATGGGAAAACTGATTGTGGATGAAATGGACGGTTAATGATACTGCGGAGGTGCAGTCAAATAGAACCGTGATGATATAACCTAGGAGTCCATTAGGAAATCTAGCAACATGATGAGAAGAAGTATGTGGCTTATTCTTGGGAGTGTATAATATTATCGGGACTTCCATACCTAGGAGGTGAAAGTAGCATGAGGGTCAAAGTACCAAGGGGAAATATGAATGGGACAACTCATGTGGGGGAGAGTGCTACCGAGTGACAGTATCGAAATGCAGAAGAGGTGAGAGTACTGCATAGCTGGATGTAGGGACCCTAAAGGTGAATGTCAGAGGGTATGATTGGGAAATGAAATTGATATTCAGAGGGAATGATTACATGACAATATCGAACATATACCTGAAGGGGTTGTGCTACTTGTGATTACCCAGTACCTGCACACATGAAAACCAAATACCCAATGTGAACAATATCTGAAGATAAAGAACATATAACAACTTATTTGATAATTTTGAATATGAGCATGTGTACTTGGACGTGACGTGAGAAAAATGCTCCCTTGGGGCCAAGTTTATATGGTGACCCAGGGAATGTGATTGTGTATATGGTGGGATCCTGATCTCGTGGTTGAAGATTAATCGAAAAACAAAGGCTCTAGGATCCTATAACAGAGTGTGGAAGTTGGGAAAAAGGGTCGATATTTGGATGGTGGGCCCTCAATGTCACCTCATATGCACTGACACTATTGGTGATTTGGCGAAAGTGTTGTGAGGTGATTTTGAATTTTACAGGAGATTGGGGCTACCGATCAGGCAGGTGAAAGACATCTTGTGAGAGGAAAATTCTCGATGATGGAGCGCATTCCAAGGGAAATCAAGGGTAGTTAGATCCTCCAAGATATCTTCATCACAGTGAAAAATGCAAGAATATAGGGGATCCGTGGAGGTGACATGGGTGACTGACATAGTGTGATTTTCATCAAGTGGTGAGCATGTAGAGGGGAAATCACAACCGTGTTGCGATGGTTCGCTTGACATAAACCAAATTTCCAGGCATTGTGGGGGAAAAACTGTGGTAGGGGGTAATATTTCATGTGGGAAATGAACCGAAGAATTGGGAGAATTTGAGGGAATATCCTCAGACAGTCTATCCATGAACCATGGAGGGGTGGGAAGTGAATTAGGTTAAGGAGCAGTGATGTGAACAATATCTGGAGAAGGGATAAGGGGAGTCACTTGTCTCACATGAGGTGAGGTGGTTGGGTGATTTTGAATAAGAGTTACTTGACGACACCTGTATTCAATGATCAAAGGACACTTGTATGTGAAATGAGCAAGTGAGTTACAAAAAGAGAAAGGACATATCATCCATTCGGGGACTAAGGTAGATACATAATGAATGCCAGTGACGTGGGTACCCGAAAGTGGTGGTGGAGAGGGATCTTGCTGAAAGGTTTGGTGTACTATCGTTAGTGTTTGGTGAAACTGAGGTAGAGCTGGGAAATGATGAGTGTAGTGTCCATACTCTGAACAGATGGCACAAACGAATTCAGTTCACATCCCTTTATTGCCTGTAGTGGGGGATATTGTGGAAGTACTAGATGTGCTTGGTGAAGCGGTGAGCGATGTGGTTGCTTGAGGGAGTTGAATCAGATTGTGTAATTTGGGAAGAGAAGGAGATATATTAGTGGGGTGTCCCTCTCTTTCACAGAGTGTGCAAGGAGTTTGAACTCAGGGAGGAAGTGGAGCAGTGGGATCTTTCTTCTTTCAACTACCCCTAGTCATAGCAGTGGTGTTGACGATTGGAGGTGAGGGTGACGTGGTTGGAGTTAGTACTGGAATCTGCATTGGGATTCCCTCTGTGTCAGGAGGGAGGGATTGTTGAGGAACCATCGTGGGTGGGTGTAGATACCATACAGGGATGATGAGAACCATGTTGGGGAGGATAAGCGTCATGGATACCTGAAATTATTGTACGCCTGGTGGGGGTAGAAGAAGGGAATTCGAGTGATGGCTTGGGGGATTGTCTCCCAAACTAGGATTTTCCCTTGGGGGAAGGGGAAATATGGGATAAGTGGTGTAGTAGGGTTCTCAGGGAAATCCTGAGGTAAAATTTCTTCAACTGGTGGGACATTGAGGTGAGGAGAAGCCTCAGTGGGAGGGATGGTGTCTCTGAGGTCAATTCCATTAGAAGATATGACACACACTTGTGTTGAAGGGTGTATGAGAGGTGGTTCTCCATGGCATGCCCCCAAGAAGGATGGGTCCTTGAAAATTCGGGGGCCCATATCAATGAGTGAATAGGCATCGGAGCTAGTGAGGACAAGAGGAAAGATGTTATCGATGTTGGTGGAATGGTTAGGCTCATAATGTGTGATTTGGTCGATGGTGATGATTTTCCCATTGTGGGGGAACATCATCGTTTGAAACACAGAAGAAGCCACTACTTTCATAGCATACATGTAGCTACGTCCAAACAAGATATTGTAATCAAGTGGGGCATCGATAAACTCAATGTCTATGAGTATGGTTTTGCCTTTGAGTTCGGTGGGGACATTTTGAAAGAGTCCTTCAGAGGAGGATGGTCAACCATCATAGGCTCTTAATGTGATGGTGGATGGTATGAGCTCAGGGGAGCCAAGTTTTTTCCATACAGTTTTCGACATGATGCATGTGGATGCACCTTTATCAATGATACATTGATGAACTATGATGTTCTAAATCTTGACTGGTATTTGGAAAGCTACCAGAGCGGGGAGACGAGGTTCTCCACTATCTAGATCAAATGTGATGAGTCTAGTATCAGCTAGTTCGACTACCCCCAAGGAAAAAAGTAAGGATTTCCATTGAGTTGGACATGTTTGGAAGACGTCCAATACAGACATGGTTGTAGGAGATTGCACCAAGTCATCGACCAAACTGTAATTGTGTGTCTCCCTATCCTGAGGGTTGTTGACATTCCATCATAACAAAATGCGAGGGATCCGAATGGGGGGTTCAGTGTTAGGGAGTGGGATCATCAAGGGTTGTCTGAATGTAGTTGGAACTACTTTTGAAGTGGTGGGATTAGATTCAGGGGGCACCTTGTATTGACGACCATGCGTTTGCAAAAGAATTTCTTCTTCACTAGTGAGGAGGATATTGTGATCCGTCGTATTTCCAGGGTGGGTGGTCCCTGGGTTTTGATACTGCCCCATGTTTGGTGGGGTAGGATGTACCTCCTATTGAGTATTCATCACACCTTGGTGTGGGATTGGGTTTTGCAACACGTTTGGGGTTGGTTGTTGCAAATACTGTTGTGGGGCCTACTGAGGGGAAGACGACGCTGGAGTACGTGGCACATTCATGGATTCTTTCATCTGGTTGAAGTTAGTGATTTGGGGGCAATGTTGAGTGTAATTTCCATGCTCACTGCAAAGAGTGCAAGGGAAATTCATCCGGAGGTTGTTGTTGTTGTTCCTCCCTTGGAATTTTTTGTTATTGTCCCCTTGGGGGTTCTAATTACCCTGATTTTGGTTTCCCGTAATAGGTTGGTTTTGTCAGGGTTTATTTCCCCCTGGTCTTGGGTTATTATTGTTTGACTTTTTTCCTTTCTTATTAGAATTATTTGACTGATGGGATGGATTTTCTGTATTCAATTATTCAAAAGTATGAAGTTGTTGAATGGGAGAGGGTTGAAAAAAGTTAACGCTGACATGTGGTTGTCCATGTGGAGGACCAACCAGCTGTGGAGGACTAGGAAATAGGAAATATAGATTTTTTTTGGCAATGATCCATAGGGCGCATAGGAAGGCATAGTGATTTTTCTAGTGCCCAGGTTATATGCTGAGGTAGAAGGGGAACCTGAACTTGGTTGAGAAGTTAGGCATCGGCGAGGGTCAACTCATGGGTGGAGGGAGAGAAACAAGATATGGTATTTGGTAAGGGGGAGGAGGGTAATAAGATGGCCCTCCATATATTGGAGGATATTGGGGTGTACCGTACATAGGTGGTGGTTTGATGTACAAGTTGTGGTGTGTCATGGTACCAATCAACCCATCTGCAATGTGAGACATGCCAGGTTTGTCCTGGCCAAATGGTACATGTCTGGGTGCATCAGTTATGACAGTGTATAAGTAACCTGACTGAGCATAAATGAGGTCGAATTGTTGAGCCTTGCTGATGGCTTCCTCTTCAGACTGGGGGAAGGCAGATGCCACATCTTTGGCAAGTATAAATACGAGTGATTTTAGAAACCAATTGAGACATTGTTCTTTGGTGGTTTCTGCTTTACATAAACTATGTCGTCAATGCAATTCGTGGATGTGGTCGAAAATATGAATTGTTGAGGTTTGTTTGCACTCGGAGAGCAGTTCTAAAATAGTGTCATGATGAATTGGTAGTTGGAAAAAGGCCAAAAAGGATTTGGACAAGGATTCAAAAGTCACGTGGGACCCTGATTTTTCGTCTACATACCATTTGGTTGATGGACCAATGAGTGTTTATTGAAATAACCTTAAGCGGATGGAGTCATCCATGATGTTGTTTGAAGAGAACCACAAGTGGAAGGTCATGACATGGTTGACGGGATCTTCCCCTGATTATCCTTCAAAATTTGGAATGTCTGAAGGTAGTTTGGTAGACATATTGGGTCATTTGGGGTCTATTGGTACAGGGGAAAACCCAGGGTTCAATGCTACAACATCGCACCAACAAAACCCTAACTACTGGCCCTTTCGGAAACACCTTTGAAGAAGATGAAGTCTCACCTGAGGTAGAGGCAGGGGTGGTTGTAGGACTCAAGTGTCTACAACCTTAGCTGGGACACAGATCTGTGATTATAACACTTTAATAAAGTATTTAGCACCTTCAATTCCTGGATATAAAATCATTATCTACTTCACTGATAAAACAGAGCCTCGCATTATTCACATTAACCTATTGTATCCAAGAACTTAGCATAAGTAAACCGATCAGATTAAGCACTAAGCACAACCATGTAGATCAGATCTAGCATTCCCACATATAATAAGCACAAAGCAAGTAGATCTATCCAACTACATCAAAGCACTTAGAAAAAGAAGACATAAACTCATTAAGACAAGAACAAAGAATCATAACACAGTAGTTATGTGGTTCACCACTCTCCTGGGGCTATGTCCACCAACTCTTCTTATTTATAGTCTTCATTCAATCGGTTACAAGAACAGAGCCTAAAAACCATTGCTCTGCACAGGACAAAATATTTGTGCATATCGCTAGAACCCTCTTTCTTGCATTACAACACTAAGCCTCCTATCGTATCACACAAGGACTTGCACTCAGCTCTACAAGTCTTACACAGAATTTATAAATCCTTGATCACATAGATCCAACTCTTCGAAATTAGCCTACATCACATAGATATATCATCCACCACTTCTATATATGGCCTAGACATCTATATATACATACAAAATAGGCCTAAACATGGGTAAACCTATGGGCCAACATCCCCTTCCCGTACATATTCCCAAAAACCCAAAAAGGGGGTCAAGATCCCGTGATCTCCGCTTCATCTTGTGATCCTCC
>SNQJ01S0124091.1:18365-45010 GCA_010110895.2 Picea sitchensis
CTAGGATCGTATGAGCTAACCTGCAACAAATTATTTATTGGATCCTCCATCCATTTGTTAGTCCAAACATCTTTTCTATGCATAGGTATAACATATCTTTCATTATTCTTATCAGATCTATTCATATCAAACCTTCTTTCATCTATTAGTGCCCTATTTTTTAATCTAGGACAAAATCTATCAATCATACCTATATCCATACTCTAGAAATGAAAATTTCCACTTATCTTACTTTTACAGAGCACAATGTTTTCATATCTAAAACTTTTTAACTATTCTTACCTTTATCAGAGCACAAATCTTACAGATCTTACCTCTCTTCTTCAGATCAGACTTATTTTCTTCATATCTGACCTTCCTCTTGGCACAAAGATTCACAGGTCAAGTAAAATGTTGTGCGCTAGGGAAACAGATCTACGCATAGAGCTTTCATACTTTCAGATAGAATCTTTGCACAAAGTTTCTTCTTCCTTAGTTCCCAGCAATCACAATTTCATGTCCCAACAACAGAACCATTTGTTGGCCCAGGGGTAGACCCAAGGTTCAATGCTACAACAATGCACCAACAAAACCCTAACTACTGGCCCTTTCGGAAACACCTGCAAAGTAGATGAAGTCTCACCCATGGTAGAGGCAAGGGTGGTTGCAAGACCAAGTGTCTGCAACCTTAGTTGGGACACAGATCTGTGATTATAACACTTTAATAAAGTACTTATCACCTTTAGTTCCTGAATATACAATCATTATCTACTTCATTGATAAAATAGAGCCTCGCAGTATTCACATTAACCTACTATATCTAAGCACTTAGCATAGGTAAACAGATCAGATTAATCACTAAGAACAACCATGTAGGTCAGATCTATAATTCCCACATATAATAATCACAAAGCAAGTAGATATATCCAACTACATCAAATCACTTAGAAAAACAAGACATAAACTCATTAAGACAAGCACAAAGTATCATAACACGGGATTTACATGGTTCACCCCTCTCCTGGGTCTACGTCCACCAACTCGTCTTCTTTATAGTCTTCAGTCAATCAGTTACAAGAACAGAGCCTCAAAACCCTTGCTCCGCACAGGACAGAAGATCTGTGCATCTTGCTATATCCCTCTTCCTTGCGTTACAACACTAAGCCTCCTATCATATCGCAAAGGGACTTGCACTTAGCTCTACAAGTCTTACATAGAATGCACAAAGCCTTGATCACACAAATCCAACTCTTGGCACTTAGCCTACATCACATAGATATATCATCCACTACTTCTCTATATGGCCTAGACATCTACATATACATACAAAATATGCCTAAACATGGGTAAACCCATGGGCCAACATCCCCTTCCCGTTACATATTCCCAAAAATCCAAAAAGGGGCCCAAAAAGGGGGCCAAGATCTCATGATATCTTCTTCGTCTTGCGCTTCTCCTTCAACAGCTGTCAAAGTTCCAAAATAGGTCATCATGACCAAGAAATTCCCAAAAATTGGTCAAGGGCCAACAAGGTCATGTAAAATAGGGTCATTCATGAGTTTTCTTAAATCAGGAATGTTGAGAGACACCAAATATGGCATGGGGGGTGGTGGTGGAGGATTAGTTTCGGCCATGGTGTGAGCAAGCAATGGACTTGACCCTTGAGGGGGATTTGGTGAGGATGTACTTCTCCCTTGAGAAGAAGTTTTTCCCCTGCATCCTTGTAAAGGGGAGCTAATGGATGTATGGCCTTGGGAATTGGACCCAAGTAAAGTGGAACCAAGCAAAGTTGATCCCAAAATGGTGGCACTCATGGGGGTGTGAGATGGTTGATATGGCGAGTTGACAAGACTAGGAACTCCTCCTAGAATAGGAGATATATTCTTCAAGCGTCTGGAACGACGGGGATTTTGTGGGTCCCCTATGATGTCCAACTAGCAAAGTGAATGTGTGAAAATGGTGATGAGAGCAATAAATGGACAAGAGACTTGTAAAATTTGGACCTTCACAATATAACTCACAATTGCATGTAATCAAATGAGCATCATACATAAATCAACTGTAAATAAGCATACATGTGGGTAGGTGTATTTTTTCCATGTGGGAGAACAAATAAAACAAATGCTCGTGTCCTAAAAGACGTATCTTCCTTCCTCTCAAATAGCACTGGACCTTCCAAGAGCACTCAACAGTGGGGTCTGAATCCACCAAAAGAGGAACTAGTGAAGGATGCAATAATTAGTTATAATGAGGGGTAGAGGGTGCATATCCCAAAAGAGTTGGCGATGTTTCCCAATAGCCACACAAAATATGATCAAGGTGCAATTGAAGCCCACAATTTCCACCTGGGTAGATGTCCTAAATTCGGCCACTAGGTACCTCGATCAATGTGCGGCATTTAGATTTTCGGCCTCAGAAATGGGCCATGAGCTAGATCCCTTCCAAGAGTTGGGTGACTCAAGGGGGGATGCACAGAACAACCAGACCCCAGCCTTCGTACCTTCATGGGTATCTCCCTTCCTTATGGTGTATGAACACTTGACTTGGAGGATTTTAAAGTTTCCTATTTGTCAAATTCTAATGTTTGAGAATGTGAGAACCAAATAACAGGGGGTTATTTGGATGCCTACCTCCGAGATCCTACCTAAACTGAAAAAATTCTTTGGCACCTCCTGTGGAGGAAAACTTAGTGAGTTTTTAGAAAAAATTTAGATGTGGTGGGCTGAGAGATTGGGGGTGTGAATCAATCTCATTTGAATTAAGCGGGTGTGGATACTTTCTTCAAGAAATAGTGGGACATTTCATAATTTCTTTGGATAAAACCTACTTCAACCTCCACAATTCAAGATGGAAATTATGTGAGTGAGGAGTGACTTTGTGTGTGAGCAAGTGATAAAATGTGCCAATTTTTAATAAGTTAGGTGTGAATTTTCAACATGTGGACTTCCTGTGGTCCTTACAAATCTTTGTTACCTATCTTACTAAGTTGCATTGGTACAACCTTACGAAATTTTAAAATCCCTAAAGAAATAGCATGTGGACATATGGGTCCTTACCAATCCTTTAAACTCCCTAATGTTGTTTACACTAAGAAATATTGAAAAAACTATCCTATATTGCAATCATGTGGGCATGTATGGGCCTATTACTTTGATTTTTAAACTCTCCTAGTGATGTAAACTAAGAAAGCAATTTCAAGAAATTATCCTATGTTTGCAACATGTGGGCATGTATGGGCCCTTACAAATTTAAGATGATTTCAAAAAGAAACTAAGAGGAGCCCTAGGGGGGCTTTTTCCTCTCCTAAATATTTTGTTAAGGGAGATGAAATGTCCCCTTAACCACTTTTGTTATTCTTAAGATCGCTCTATGGTGTGAGAGAAGAGCATACTCAATGATCAAAGTTGATTTCCGATTCCAATGCAAGTGTTTTTATATGTGATATAAAATAATCTCAACTTAACTTTTACAACCTAAACAAGCCATCCATATGGCACCAAAGAAAAAGAGGATAAAATATTGTTCTTTTTATCCCCTAAGTGCCTATGTTTAGCTAACCTTTCATATGATAAAGGATTCTAAGTGGAGTGCTTTTACAAATTGCATGAAAGCAAGATTTTGAAGGCTAGGGGCCTTCATATCTTCACAAAAACTCTTACAATTTTGAAACTCTGGAAATGTGCACAGGTTATAGTTCATACAGAGGCGCAGTGGGCACACAATTCACAGAGAAAAAAAAATAATTTGGGCACACAATGCGTAGAGAACAGAATCCTTATGAGTGTGCATTTGTGGGATGAAATACCTGCGCACGTTCTGATACGCATCCGGGGGGGGGGATTTTGAGTGAAATTCTCCTCCTCCAGCTCAAAACTTGACTCTTGACAGGTAAGGCTAGGACAAGTTTGGTACCTACAAGGAAAATGGATCAAAAATAAGTTCTCTCAAATCCCAAATAAGGTGGAAATTGATACCTATCCCCAGTATGGTCGCCAATCTGTTGTGTTTGTTTCGTCACTTGGGTGAGAAAAACAAGGGAACTTGCATGTCTGGTTGGGCCTGCTAGACAAGACAGAGGTTAGTGCATGATTTAAACAATCCAAACACATGAAATAAACAAGTAAAAAAACTAAAAACAACTAAGGAAATAAAACTAGAATGCATAAGAAACTTTGAACCAAAAATAGTTCATACGTGAGGCTAGAAGTGGGCCACAAATGCAGAGAGAAAAATAACAATTGGGTACACAATGCGAGAATGTAATCCTATGAGGTGCATTTGTGGGATGAAATAATTACAAGATCGCTCTGACGCGAGATCCGGGGATTTTGAGGAAATTCTCCTCCTCCAGCCAAAACTCGACTCTTGACAGTGGTGCTGTGGACAAGTTTGGTACCTACAAGGAAAATGGATCAAAAATAAGTTCTCTCAAATCCCAAATAAGGTGGAAATTGATACCTATCCCTAGCATGGTCGCCTAACTGTTGTGTTATTTCTGTCACTTGGGTGAGAAAACAAGGGAACACTTGCAAGTCTAGTTGGGCATACTAGACAAGATAGAGGTTAGTGCATGATTTAAACAATCCAAACACATGAAATAAACAAGTAAAAACAAAACAACTAAGGAAATAAACTAGAATGCATAAGAAACTTTTGAACCAAAAACAATCAACCAATGACCAAGATTATGCCACCAATGGATAACTATATTAGTTGGAAAAACACTATAGAGAAATGAGGACTTATGAGTCTCTTCTTCCTCCTTGGGAGGGATCTTGAGTTCCTAATGGGAGAGATATTCTTACAATGGTAGACAAGAAAGAAAATGACAGCAAATCAATGCATATTCCCTCAACAGGTGAGTGGAATGACCTATTGAATGTTGCTAGAATGATCCAAGAAGAAAAGAGGATTCTCAAGGGAGGATTGAGGCAACATAACAATAAGAACAAAATATTAATTTCAGTGCACCCATGGCCTCCATTTATAGCATGTCTTCAAGGAAATATTCAACCGGTTCTTAGTGTGAAGGCCCTTTAGGGCACCATTTGGTCCTTGACTAGCCCCCTATTCGGATTCATCTTAGATCTGAGGGTCAAATCAAGTTGGGAGCTGGTCCATAAGTGGTTGAGGGGCCAAAACCATAAATGTGACATTCATAGGAGTGCACAACTTTTCTTGTACACGCCGGGCCAAGATATGGTGCATTGTGTGCTCCACGGGCTTATTTGGCCCACACACTTTGTGCGCACTCCCTTTAGTGAGTTAGTGCATGTCAATGTTTTCCCAATTTCTATAGTTTTTTCATTTTGAAAATGCATTTTTGTGTTGTGGTAGTGAACCAATAGTTGTTTGACATTGTTGTAGTATTTTCAGAATTTACGAAAAATGTTGTGAACTAAATTTGATAACAATCTGCATGTATTGGGAGGAAAACTATGTAAATGAATTTGAAGAGGTTGATGCTCTGACTCACACTACAAAATTTTGTTAGGAAGGAGTTGGTTATGCCATGCATGTAGTGGTTAAGCATGGTTTTTTCGGGTCTTATGTTTTATGTACCGAGGGTCAATTGTGACCATTGACCAAATTGTCTTTCCCAAATTTTAAACTTCATCGAGACTTCCACGGTCCCAGTTGATTGAGAATCCCACCACCATCAACTTGGGTGTTGGTTTGTGTCCATCATTGATGGGGAACTTTCACCACCAACCACCTTTTGGCAATGTCAATCTTATATCGGCGGTCTCTAATTTCTAGCTACAATATTTGGGTGTCATCGCTTCGAATGAATTACTTTCACGATCAAATTCTATGGAAGGGACAGGGAATCATGTCATGGCCATGCCCTTGTCCACCACCGGTTGTATACAACATTGTCCAACAAGCCTTGTCCAACCTTGATCTGACTCCCCCACGTGAGTTAGATCCAGTACACGAGCCTATTTGGGCTCGTCTCTTACACATAGATCCTTTAGACCGGTCTTTCCCTCTAACAAGGTAATTCTTGAGGCATTGACTCAGTCCGTACGTAATCTCTTTGGATGATATTCATCATAGATCTTACTTCCTTTTTGAGTTAAGGAGAATAGAGGTGGGAGAATTTGTTTCAATCGTGAATGGAGATAGGTCTTGTCCATTAACTCTCTAGATATGCATGAAGTTTGTGTCGAGGGTCATATGGCGAGTATAGCTGAAATGATTACCATATATATATCTAGAACCCCTGGTGTCATGGATAATTTTTTCGTCGAAGAGGACTACTTCCCTGAAAGGATTCAAATTTATATAGAGTTATTTAAGGAATTTCGTGACATTTTTTCTTGGTCTTACAATGAAATACCAGGCATAGACCCAAGAATTGTCAAGCATGAAGTAACGAATTATCCTGATGCTAAACCGGTCCGACAGAAGCTCGTCCAAGAAATCCTCAAAAGATAGGCGTTAGTCAAGTGAGAAATCGCGAACTGGTTTTATTCCACCGTGCGCTTTCGATTTAATGGGTGTCAAACTCAGTTATGGTTAACAAGAAATAGGGTATGATTCCCATGTATGTGTGGATCTCCGCGGATTTGAAAAAGGCATGTCTGAAGGAAATTTTCCCACCTCATTCATCGATCAGATTATCGATGACTGCACAGGCCACAAGGTTCTATCCTTCATGGGTGGTTTCTATGGTTATAATCAAATTAACATCGTTCTTGAGGACCAACATAAAATGTATTTTATTTGTCTTTGGGGTACATTTGCTTATTGGAAGATGATTTTTGGATTAAAGAATGTTGGAGCCATTCTCTTCGCCATGCCATGTCGTTTACTTTTCATGACCTTAGACATATAGTCGAGGAATATCTTAATGATCTAGCATCATGCTCTCAGGGATAAATGATCATCCCACTCACCTTCAAATAATCTTTGAACAATATCGCTACTATCGGTCTAATTTGAATCCTAACCAATGTAGCTTATGTGTGATGTTAGGTCTTCTCTTAGGTTTTATTGTTTCAACAACAGGAATCATGGTAGATCCTTTCGAGGTGATAGTTCAGTTGCATCCCCTGTGCACAATACCCCATCTTTAGAGATTATAGGGGAAAGTGAATTTTCTTCGGTGTTTTGTCGCTAATTATGTCGAGATCAATAAAGTTTATGTGTCTCTTGAAAAGGGAGTCCCATTATGTTGACACAAAGCTGCTTAGCACTCTTTTGAAGCATTTAAACATGATCTGATGTATGCCCCGCTGCTCAGTCCTCCGGATTATGGCAAAGATTTCTTGTTGTATTTGGTTTTTGCAGAGTCAACCATCGCATGAACGGTTCAAGAGGATGAACTGCTTGAGGATAATGTTATTTATTACCTTAGCCGAGAATCGGGTTACTGAACTCAACCATTCTCATGTTGAGAAGCTTGATTTGGAAACAGTTCATGCTATCCAAATGTATTTCGCTATTACATTTTTCTTCGCAAGACCACCTCATTGTCGCTAGAACCTCAATATGTGTTGACATACCCAGTTATTGGCGTAAATATCAATAGATGGATTGTAATCCTCCATGAAATCCAAAAATTCGTTCGTCTTTATCAAAACTTCTCGCTGGAGTCTAGTGATATCACGCCCGAACAATTTCCTATTAAAGGAGAGATTTTTCTAATCACATCTTTGGACCCATGGAGATATATTTAGCCTATCTCCACATCTTCGCGTCTCGCTTCTCGCTGATGAGCCGACACTACCATCAGAATAAAATTATTCTCATACCTCAATGACACTTTGTATCATTGAGGTAGATTTAATTCTTCGCTAGTGCCTTATCCATGAAGAAGCAAACCACATTTTGAACGACTGCCACACTAGAGAATGTGGCAGTCACTTGTCTAGGTTGGAAACATCCCAAAATATTCTATGTGTCGGTTACTTCTAGCCCACATTAATCAAGGATTGCGTTGAGGGCGCTAAGAAGTGCCACCCATGTAGCCATAATATCTTATCTCAAGAGATGCTGCAACATTCTCGGCCCTGTTTCCTCATTTCCTTTGTTGGTCCTTTCACCAATTGGGGGATTGACTTCACTACATGTCACCCATTCAACCAGGGTCAACAAGGTTACATCATAGCAAAAAGATACCACTTC
Source organism: Picea sitchensis (assembly GCA_010110895.2). Taxonomy (NCBI): domain Eukaryota; kingdom Viridiplantae; phylum Streptophyta; class Pinopsida; order Pinales; family Pinaceae; genus Picea; species Picea sitchensis. The sequence goes on from SNQJ01S0124091.1 coordinate 26,478, forward strand.
AATGGGCGGGTTGTATACAGTTAACATGTTAAATAATGATGGAGAAACAATGGCTCTCTTCATTTTCAACCGATAGCAGCAAGGTCCACATCCTCATGAGATTGGCTCACTCACCATGCATGTTGTTGTCACATATGACCTGTGGTTCACTGCTCAACAATGCACCAAATTCAACAACAAAACCCAATCCACCACCCCTTTCAAAACACCCTGCAGAAGCGTAAAAGTCTCACCCGAGTGGTAGTTTTTGGGGGTTATAGGACTTAAGTGTCTGCAGTGAACTTCAAGATGGGACATAGATCTGTGATGTAAAAAACACTCTTCAGAGCATTATAGGAAACACTTAGAAGGTAAAGATATGCTTTGAAGGCTTATTATCTTAACAACATCTGCTAAAGACATACCCCAAGAATGGGCGCGAAGAAAAAATGAAGGCTAAGCATCAACCACAAGGGAAGGTACTACAAAGTATTAGGGGTTGGGATCTGTAGAATTCATCTGTCATCTTAAGACACGTGTAAGTAAGTAGTAAGAAACAACATATCTATCTATCATACATGTTAATAATCAAAAAGCACTGAGAATATTCATAACATAAAAAATACAAAAGACAAAGCCAACCAAAGACATAAGATATATGTCTTGACCCTCCGGTGGGGCTACAATAGCCCACCAATTGCTTCGTATTCTTTATTATTATTTGATCTCTTATACTCAAAGGACTTTGCACCCAAGCCACGTGAAAGGAAGCCAGACGTGAGATCTCGCATGACCGAAAGCACCAGGTCCTCCTTCCAACTAGGTCAAGGCATCGAGCCAACTCTCTATCAAGCAAAAGTCTACACATAAACGCCTCTTGCATAAAGTTGTTCAAGTCGCTGCACTCCCTTTAGCTCCACAAGATATTGACTACTTTCTACAATACATTCTTAATTATTTATAATTTTACACACAAGGCTCAACTGGGTAAACCAATGGGATGACATACCATAACCCATTACAAAACCCCCTGAGAACCCTCATCGGGTCCACATAGCCCCCAAAATAAGTGAGATCCACGATCTCATTTAGTTCTCCATCTTCGACTCAAATGTCAAGTACAAATTGGTCCAAACCCGACCAAGGTTTACTCTAAACTTGGTCAAGGGCCAAATTATGAAATCACTTCCAAAATAAAATGATGTGACCGAAAGTTAACATCAAAGTTTGGGTTGAAGAAAGACCGCCACCTGTTACCCATATGAATAGTCGTGGAAGTTGTGAATAAGTATTTTTGCTATTGTGGGCGTACTCCGTGGTTCAACGCTTAACAACATAAATTAACAAAACCCGACCACCGTAATTCTACCGACACCTGCAAAGAAGGATAAATCTCACCCGAGGTAGAAGTGTGGGGGGTTACAGGACGCAGGTGTCCAGAATCGTTGGGACACAGATCTCTGATAACAACACTTCAAAGAGTACTCTAGCCACACTTAGCCATGGAGATGCATTAGTTTCCTAATCTTAGTAACATCATAGAACATACCCAAAGATAGATCAGTGCGGTAACAATAAATGATTATATACCACAAGCACTTAACACTGAGTTAGATATAACATCCATTATCCTTAACATAAGTAAAGAACCAAGAAGCAATAATGGATCTATCTATCATGCATAATAATCAAAGCACCGAGCAGGTTCATAACATAAATAACACAAAACAAAGAAACTCAGTATGTACTAAGATATATGCGGTTCAATTCCAAGCAGGGGGCTACGTCCACAACCACTTTGCCTTCTTTATTATTCATCCCCAATCTTACATCTATTCACTCTTGTGCACTAAGTTACAAAGTCACGTCACATTAGATAGATATATGCACACCAAGCACCGTATCCTCCTTCCAAAACTAAGTCAATGCACGAGCCAATCCTCTATCAAGCACGTAGCCTTACTCACTCACATTCCCTTCCACAAAGATAATCACATTACTTACACTTAGCTCTCCACTCTTCTCTAAAAGATTCTCTTCTACCATACATTCTTACCTATTTATATTTTTACAATCCCTTTACAATAAGGTCTAATCATGGTAAACCCCATGGGCCAACATCCCATGTAAACCTTATCATTACAAGTCCCCATAACCCCTATGGGTCCATGTACTCTACAAATAAGTATATCCAGCATCTCAAAGACTACCGGGTGATCCTTCTTCGAACAATGTGGCAAAGTTTAAAAGTGGTCCAAACCGACCAAGGTTTCAAAACCTGGCCGAGGGCCAACATGCCCCCAACATTCCCACCGGACTCATCCCGAAGCTACCGTGTTCTTTTCTCAATGCTACTCTTGAATCGGTTAAATTGAGCCAGTCTTGACTTGCTTCTTCGGCCTCTCAGCCTCCTCTCAATGAGCTCCTGATTGTTCCGCCTCCAATGTGCCCTTCTAGGCTTGTTCTATTGTTGCAACCACTTGGTCCAATTGTGAGCCTTGTCCATCAATCTCTTCAAACACCTTGAAAGCTTCGTCCTACACAGGTTGTATATTTTTTGTTACTTCCATTACCTTACCCTCGAGGGAAGTGATATGTTGTTGTACCGCACATTGTTATTGATATATCTTCATTCTTTCAATCATGGTGAGCGTCATGGACTTCCATTAACACTTTCCCCGGAGGGAAGTGGATATGTTGTTGTACCGACGCTTTCTCCGATATTTTCATTCTTCAACCGTGGTGTGAGTACCTTCATCTGCGTTTGTAATGAAAATGTTTGTTATTGTGCCTCCTATATTGTGCTTTCCAACTTTCTTACCGGATCATCGTGGGCGAAAGGCGTCTATATATGTCTATGCTCTTCAATGCCACCATATTTTGACTGAGGCGAGGGGCTCTTATCCCTTACTATTGTGTTCTAGCTTCTCTAAGATACCAGATATATAAATATGCGTAACATAAAATGAAATGCTAGAAATGACGTAATAACAAAGAAAATATCCCATCATAATCTTCGCCAACATAAATTATATATGAAATAGCAACATAAAGAATTCTAAACGTATAATAAAAACCACAGTTCTCTCGAGGGTAACCTCCAAATGAAAGCAAATACCGCTACAATAATATCCAAGCTAGGGTTTTCATACCCCTCTAATCTTTATTTTATAATAAATATGTCTAAGAGTATCTAGAAGAAGATCCTCTAGAAGTTTAAAGCTTCTATTAGGTCTTCTTACATCCTACCTTTATTCTATTATATTGTATTGAAAGGTATTATTAATATTGACCTTTATTACATCCTAATACATTGATCTACCCATGTATGGTTAGGACCTTAACATGTCCACCCCTTTAAAAACAACCTTGTCCTCGGGACTTGAGATGTGGAAATTGATGCAAAATAGTAGCTGGTTCCCAATTGGCATATGCTAGAGTCATATCTTTCCACCGTACTAGCACTTCCTTGATGGTTCTAACGCGTGACGCCCTCCGTCCAAAACTCCGCCTTCCTGCTCGGGTTGTAGCCAAATGGATCCTTCTTCAACTCGAAGGTTGGTTTGAAGTTGGCACCGTTCACAGATCATCACCTTCAAGGTGAAACATGAAAATGTGATGTAGCTTCAATCGACCAAGGTATTAACCGATATGCGACTTGTCCCACATGCTTAAGAACTCTGCGCCATAAAATTTGCGCTAGCTCGGCTAATTACTCGGCCTTGAGGGAAGTTTTCTATATGGTTGCAGTCTCAGAAAAAACCTGATCCCCTTCTTCTACAAATTGATCGCTCGAGCCGCACTTGATCTGGTCGCCTTCATTCTATTCTCGGGCTATGACCAAGTTCTCTTTAAGGTACGGGCGATATCCCTCTCGAATGGGTAGTACTGGTCGATCACCGACCGGGAGGGTAAATCTGTAAGCGAGAGGACCGGGACACGTGGCTTATGTCCATAATAATCGTCTGGGTAAAAGGGAGTCATGCGAAAGTGGTTGTATGGTGGCGTAGTGTTGTACCACCATTCAGCTTAGGGTAACCATTGAGCCCACTGTGTTGTTTTTCCGACAGCACCTCGGGATAGATTTCCAAACACTTGTTGACCACTCGCTTGACCATCCGTCTGGGATGATAAGATGAGCCGAGATGCAATTGTGTGCCTTAGCTTAAAACAATTCTTGCCAAAAATTGCTTTGTGAAAGTTGGGTCTCGATAATAAACAATAGAGTTTGGCATGCCATGAAGCTTGAAGACCGATCCATAAAAATTTGGGCCACCGCGGATGCAATAAATGGATGGTGTAGAGCACAAAATGAGCATACTTTGAAAGGCGATCCACCACCACCATTATCACTCCATTTATTCCCCCGACGGTAAGCCCTCAGACAAAGTCCATAGAGATATCCTTCCAAATATCGGGAATCGGAAGCGTTGAGGGTGCCTCTGAGATTTGATCGTTTTCCCTTGTTATGCTGCATACCTCACATTCACAAATGCATTAAACTACTTTGGGCGCCGCCATGTTTCATACCATCCCGTAAAAAAAAACGTTAACCTCATGCAACCCCGAGGCCTCACTGTGTAGTGTAGTGCATGAAGCTCAGAGTACCGTGATTTGAGCTTGACTGCTTACTTAAATACAGACCTTTTGTATAGGCTCATCCCTAAGCCAAGAGTACCCTCGGGGAGCCTACGCCTTGTTCTTCAGCTGCTGAATTAGATGCGAACTTTGGGGTCTTGCAACCATTCCCGGTGCACAACTTGTACTCTTAATCGTGTACAATGAAGGAAAGAGAAAAGGGATCCTTCGTCTTCATATTTCTCTCCCAGGATGTTATTATCCGTCACCACATTGTCTTTGCCCTTCTCATAAATCCCACCAAGCAGCCAAGCTTAGTGACCCATTTTTGCTCCTGGAGGGAAATGCATTGTTCCGTAAAGTATTTGAGGCTTTGATGACTGGTTTTAATTTGGAATCAAGGTTCTAAGATAAGGGGATGCTATAATTCAATCGCAGGGGACCGGCCAACATTTATTTTTCTTTTTCATAAATAGCTGCCTGTGATTCTTTTCGATAGTTGTTTAAAAGTGCCAGGCCAAAGGTTGACCCGGGCTTATGCGATCACCAATGCCTTTCCCCCGATGCATTCCCATTCCAACACACAAATGTCTTTAGAAGTCGAGAAGAGCCGAACTGAGTGGTGCACATGGCCATATTCAAAGTTTGAAAGCTTGAGCAACCGCTAGTCCAAGTGAAAGAGTTATTTCTAAGGAGAGCCGTAGAGGTGCTACAATCTTTCCATAGTTCTTGAAAAAAAACTTGTGATAATAAAATGTTAAACCCAAAAAACAGAGAAAGCTTTTGAGAGTCTTAGGGTGCGCTAATCTTTATAGCTTCAATCTCTTTCCTGTATCCACCCCATCGCACAGATGACTCCAAGTATTCTACTGGATGCACCAAAAGCACATTTGACCTGCTTCGTGAAAATCGGGTAAGCTGAGAGAGTAGGCGAGAACTTGATCCACATGAGTCGTAGATGGTTTGTCCATGTCTTGCTATATATGAGGATATCATCAAAGAAAACTAAGACAAAATGACGAAGAAAAGGGCTGAAGACATGGTTCATGAGGCTCCGAAGGTGGAGGGGCTTACACAAACCCAAAGGGTATAACTTAAAAACTCAGAGGGTTCTCTATGAGCAAGTAAAAGGCCATCTTAGGAATGTCGATTCTTTCATAATGGATCTCAAGATAGCCCGAGATAAGATCAAGTTTGGTGAAGAATTGGGCACCACTACCATCCGTGAGGCTTCACCAATGACCGGAATGGGAAATTTGTCTTTGATGGTGAGTTTATTGAGAGCATTAAAGTCAGGACACATTCCGCCAAGAACCTTCTTCTTAGTACCCACCACTAATTTTGAGAGGTAAAGGGCCTTTACTAGGACGATGACTTCGCGAAGGGGAGTTCCTGGACCATTTTTCAATTTCTGGCCTTTGGGCAAAGGTGGCTTAGAGGACGATGTTGGGGAAGGCTTCAGGACAAGGGGAATGGAATGATCATGGACACCGCTGGAAGTGGGGAGTCCTAAGTGGATAAGATTGTCGATGTTTGGCCAAGAGGGCTTGGAGGTCTGGGGCAACGGGTGGGATCTCTGCGGCTTGAATGGCGTGGAGTTGGGCTTATGACACCCAAATGACCTTTTTTGAGCAATTCTCCATGCGATGAGAACTCGATGATTTCAGGAGAACCCGCGTTGATGCCTTGAAATTTATGTTTGTAATTCCTTTGGTCAAATTGGTAATGGTTAAGTTCGGAAGTCCATGAGAATGGGGACCCATGTTCCTCGAGCCATTCGACACCCAACACAGCGTCGCAACCTCCCATGTCAATAGAAACATATGGGATTTGAGGTTGTAGTCACCATTTGGAGACGCACATTTTCAAACGCTTCCACTGTATAAGTTTCACCATTGGAAATCATGATTTGGAAATTATTAACAACATGGATATAGTAATGGGTTTTTTACATGCAAAGGATGAATAAAATTGTGGTACGCCACTATCAACCAAGATGATGACCTTCGATGCTTGATATAACCATTATCTTGAGAGTTTGGGGGAAGAGAAGTCGGTGAGAGCATTGAGGGAAATGATGGGTTCCTCCTCGCAGTAGGGTCGAAGGAGGGTTTATTTCGTGGTTGATGGTGACTCGGGCACAAGGGAAGTGTCATCGCCTTCCTTTGAATATCCTTAGAGATGCCATAAAGAGATTTTGTTCCTACATTTGTGTCCTGGGAAATATTTTGTCATCATAGTTATAACAGGCCTTTGAGTTGTCGCTCACCCATTTCAACCCTAGTCACGTTTGGATTTTTAAGGGGTGGAGGGAGTAGTGGGTTTACGGTTTAGGGCGCTGGAAAAATGAAGGCTTACAGTTATGAGAGGAAACAATTTGTTGTGTTTCTTTTGCTTTTTTGAGGCTCACCCAAGTCAAATGAGGGTCGAGCCATGAGGACATGTGGGTTCTAATCTCCTCCTTGAGGCCATCGATAAAGCACTCTCGAAGAAAGCAATACCATGCCTTCCTGCTCAAAAGCCGACGCTTCAAATGCGTACTTAAGGAAGTCTTCGACCAGTGCCCGATTGTCGACATTTTTTCAAACAACCCAAATGGTTGGTGTGTCGTCGTGCCGCCTATAAATCTCAAAGAACAAATTGGGTCCAAGCAATATATCCGATTTCCGGAAGTTTCTCCATTGCCACCATTGCCGCTCTTGATCTATATGGAGAACACCATAATGGTTTGCCCAAGTCATCCGTGGTGGTAATGTTGTAGAGAGAAAATAATGTTCCATTTGTGCACTCAAATCCGGGGTCTAATCCATCAAATTTAGTTACATCCACCCAAGGAAGGTGTATGTCCCCTCGAAAGTGATGTGGTTGAAAGGAATGGGAAGAAGTTTCACCTTCAGTCTTTTGAAAAATCATCACTCCAGAGGGATTTGATTTTGGTGCGGTGAGTGCTACAACGATGTGACATCTAAGTTCATTTTGACTGCCATTAAGTGACCGTGACCATTACATGGACGGATATTCATGGAGGCATCAATGGGAGGCAATAGTAGCACCCAGGTGCCAAGCGCACTTTGTTGGCCCCAAAACCGATTGGTAATATATTGAAGCTGGACTCTAGTTCTTGGTTACGGTATGGGCCATGAGGATGGGTGATTGAAAAGGGTGCGGGCAGGGTCATAAATTTTGCAGAAAATGATATGGAGGAAAGTGATGGTGGGCTAAGAGATGAGTCTCATGGAATAGGTCTCAAATAATGGTGAAAAAATTTCCACTTTTTTTTTTTTTACAAATTACCGGTTATGCTTGTCCAAGAATGTTGTAAGGTTGAAATTCCCAAATTCGAACCGTAGAGTATTTACTTAGCAACCCGAATACGCATGGTTAATAGATCTTGCCGGGTTTAATTTGTTTATGTTGTTGTTTATGTTCCTGCAGTTAGGTATTCAAGGGTTCTACTGTATTAAGGTTTGCCTGCTATAGCTCGATATATGTGCTGGGTCCAATAAGAGTACCTCGCCTAATATCTCGGGCAATTAACTATGATTCATAGACTGCACTTTAGCCGTATTTCACCCTAATTGCCACCTGTGTAATTAGAGAGAGTATCTTCCGCAGTGTTGTTCTCGGTGACACTATAGCAACGGCTGGCCAGTTGGTTTATCTAAAGAGGGCTTCGTGAAATCTAGGTCGGTCCGCATTAATGTGTGTTATTGTCCCATGCTTACCAATTAAGGGGTACCAACATGGGTTACAAGGGTACCAACATTACGCGCTTTAAGAACCACTTGTATTTCCCCTCAAGGCAAAGTAATCCCTCAACCATTGGTTTATGCACGTAACAACAGACTGTGGTTTAAAGACGCCGAAGGTCAGCTTCCTACTCGGAAAAAAAATAATTCCACAATTTCTACCAAGGAAAGTGCTTTGATACCACTTGCAAGATACCAGATATATAAAATATGCGAATTTAAATGAAATGCTAGAAATGATGTAATAATAAAGAAAAATATCCAAAGAAAGTTTCAATACACATAAATTATACAATGTAAATAGCAATTGAACAGCACTTTGAATCGTGAGTAGCAATTAAAACTATAAGGTCTCTTTCGAGGGGGGCAACTCCAGCCTAGAGAAGCCTAACATAATAATATCCAAGCTAGGGTTTTCATACCGACCCCATTTATACTAACATGTCTATTAAGAGAAGTATCTAGAGGAAGATCCTTCTGTAGTTGAAGCTCTATTAGGTCTTCTTACATCCTTTATTCTATTTTATTGAAAGGTCTTATTAATATTGACCTTTATTACATCCTAATACATTGATATACCTATGTGCTGGTTAGGACCTTAACAAGCCTCCCTCCGGGTCATGGACCCTCCCTATGGGGTTCTTGGTACTGCTTGAGCCTCCAATTTTGTTATCCTGGCTTGAACTTATTGGATGGTCTCAACGAGATTCACTACTTGAGTTTCGACTGACTCATTGTCCTCCTATGACAAGCCCGCAATATATGTAGTACATTATTTACCACTATCTCTTTGATCAGGACCTCATTTACAAGCAGAAACTACTCCTTTTCTATTTGTAGCTGGGCTTTTTCCTCTTGGGGAATCACCTGAAATTCTTCTCTCTCACTGCTAGGCGGCTACACTATAACAAGGCCACTCTTTAGTTGTTCTAAGGTTTTACATTTCTCCCTGCTTTCAATGCTTCTATAGCCTCCTTCTCTTTCTTGACTTTTGAAGTTGAGCTTCAATGTGATCTCGCAAGTCTCTCAATTGGTCTGCCCCTCCCACTCAGTAATCCGGTGGTGAGGAGGGTGTAGTAGGTACTACATGGACCAAATGAATAGCTTGTTTCAATTCCTTCAATCACTTCTTGACCCTTCCATATAGCTCTTCCTTCTTCTATCCATATCTCTACAACATATCCTGTCATCCATAGCTCCACGTATCAAACTAATTTCATCATCCATGAGGGTGGCTTCCAACTTGGGCTTATTAGCATGCATCTTCTTCCTTGTTGAAGGTTTCTTTGAAGAAAAAATCCTCTTATGTAGTGTTACTATTCTAGTAGGGGGGTCTTCAGGTGGTGTAGCTTCACCTCCTCCTTGCCTTCCATCCCCTCCTCATTGTTCATCTTCTTCACTTCCTCCTCCTCTAGTGTGATTCAAATCCATTATCTAGAAGCAGCACCTCCTCATCAGCCTTTTGTATCCGGAATTTCTTTATTTTCTTTCTTCATCCTAATTTGACCTCACATGCTCAAACTGGTGACTAAGGGGCTCTAAATGGTGTCAGATATCATTTTTTCATCTCATGTATGGGTACAAGGGGAATTCCTACAATTTCTTGTAATCGGCCTCCATGTATTCATTTGTTAGCTTCTAGTATGATTGGAACTCTTCCTGGTTCTCAAGCTACAAGACAAAGGGATGGTAGATGAAATGCAGACCTACACAAAACTTTGTTATACAATTTGCATCGGGTGTAGGGTGTGGTGTCAAGTGGAAAAGGACTGATGGAAACCCCAAATGTTGATAGTATGCACGTAAAACACACAATGTTGGATCAAACACCACGTCGCTGGTCTACCACAAGGTAGAAAATTGAGTACAACTAATTCCGAGGGTTCTATCTCCGAGAAGGTGGCTCCTTTAGGAATTTTCCAAGCAAAAAAATGCAATAAAAATTATCATCCAACTGTAATGGAATTCATATCCCAAACTGTGGCTTTGTGGACAATCATTCTTCTAGTTCATTGATGAGGTAGCTCACCCAAATCATTCGTGTATATTCTCCACACATTTTCCCCGCGAGATCCACCAAAACCCAAAGGACCTATGTGTATGTTCTTCCTTACGATCTTGCCAATTATGAGTTGGAAAGAGAGGCACATTGTGCCATCCCGGATAGAGGCTACCTTATAACCTTTCTTTCCTTCGACTTCCTCCATATGCTTTCTTGATGCGTTGTGCCAGGGAGTGTCTGAGGCTTTCCTTGGGTAAAATTGTTGAGGTTCAAGTCCCTTCATGCTTAATCCTATGATTTGGTGGATCAACGTCAGATACACAATAATCCTTCTAGTCGAGCCACATATATCCTCCATGATAGAATGTCAGGAGGAGTTTAACACAAGCGCTAACCTCCTGCGTGATGACCAAAATGGGGAATCTTTATTACATTTATCATAGTGGACCGCACTAGTCCCTTAATCCATGGTTGGTAAACAAGGTGAGGCTTCTTCCTAGTTGACTTCATCAAGTATCAGTGGGGAGCTAGCATAGCATAGTTCTTCTTGTCTCCTAAATTGAAGTCAATGTTCTTATTAGCGGATCTTTCCTAACTAACTCGACTCACGCTATTAATTTTCGATATGTATGCGGTGATCAATGTGTATTCAAAATATCATGGGATGTTATCGTGGTTAAATGTGCCATTGAAAGGTGGGATATACTCTGGTAGGATCGATGGGATTTGCTTCATGTTAGCTAGATCGTCGTGATGCTTAATTCGCTTCTCAGTAGTGGGGTTGATATGGCCCAAACATTGTCTAGTTGAGGGGGGAAGCTTGCAGTCCCCTATTCGATGATGTCTGGACACCTTTAGATAATGGTATGTTGACCATTAGCTTCTTTAGGACTTCCCTTTGATAGACTTCTCTAATTCACTAGGTTCGCCCAATATTCTAACTTTTAAACGTAGACAGATCGGGTAGGTGAACAGATAAGTGAGGTAATCAACGTACAACGCAGGTCTTGTTGCCGACAACGTATTCCCATTACAAAATCAATTCTTGGCTCCGCTTAATCATGTAGAAAGCACCCCGACGGGATGATCAATAAGTTGTGTTAGAAGTGGGGCCTTTCAGAACGGATTTTCCAACAGATGAATGATTCCATCAATGAGAATATTTCCTGCTATGGCATGGTATTAACATCCTAAAAGTGTTCCATCCACCCATAAATGTGTTTTCTAACCGCTCTAGAGGATCATTTTAATGGTCGAGGTGCCTCCAATAGTCATATAACTTTTCTAGGGAGAAGTCCCATTCTCAGACGCGAATTCACTATTCTATCGTGGTTCAAATTCTATGGACCTGCCTCCTATGAGGTTCCATTATACAAAGTCTTCCATCTGTTCTCTATAGCTTCTGTAGATTTTCCAACCTAGATTTCTTCTAACTGAACTTCCTTCTTTCCCCCGTGGATCCGAGTCCTCCTCTAACCATTTCTAGAATCCTTCCATTTTATTCTTATCTTCCTCTAGCACAGTGGCTTCACACTGCTGATGTTCCCCTGGGTCTGAAGTCAATAGCCCTTCGCTTAATACTTCCTCGGTGGATATACTTATTTCTTGGAATGGATAGTTCCTTCAAACCTTCTTGCATGTTTTCAACCTTGACAACCAATTTCTCTTGCCTTATGTCCCTCTTGTGCTATTACTTTGTTTTGTTGTTTTGACTTATCCTCCTACCCTTCTATTAGTTGATCTATTTTTCATAGCTAGAAATCTCAGAATTCTTCCTTTCTCATGTAGCTTCTTCCTTCTTCCTTTGATCCCATCCCTTCTCAATCCAAGTCTTACCTAACAAAAGTGGGAAAGGGCTGCTATCCTCAACAAACCTAATGACTTCAAATTTTTCTTTTGTCGATGTTCCATGAGTAATAATAGGTACATTAGTAACTCTTCCACATAGGGTTATCATCTTCCCTTAAAATATCCTATCCTTCCCAACGAAGGTATCACAAGGCTTCCCAAAATTTCCTAAGTGTGTTCAAGACACAGCCTATGTCTAAGTCTTCTATTCTTGCACTTATGTGTTTTTTTACTTTCAATATCTCTAATAAACTAAAATCTTTGTGATCATCCATCGCTTTCTTTCAACCCACAACGTGAGTTTTAGATTTATCCGATTCTTTCTCCTTATGATTCTCCAACATGCCCTTAGTCTCTTGACTTCATATAGCTTTGTCTCATTTAATTCATTCAACTTTAGCAATCACCTCAACCTCATGACAAAACAATATTACAACAAGATAATAGGACCTCGTGCTAAGGCATTCCTTTTGGCAAGATGTCCCATTGTTGAGGAAAACACATATGAAACCATCTTCTGCCATTTTCACCCCGCTTGGCTAAATAAAATAGATGGGAATGTCACCCTAGGTTTATAGCCAACAAAAATAACATCCTAACTCACACGATTAATTATGAGTGCTTAGGCTAGTCCTTAAATAAATAGCTTGCCGGAAATTTATTTTTTATTTAATTTAAACATATCAGTTGCTGAAATAAATGTAAAGATAGAAATGAAGTCACCAAGATGATATATAAAATATGCAGAATAGAAACCAAATGCTAGAAATAATAGAATAATAGTAAAATATCCAAAATAATCTTCACAATACACGTAAATGATTTGCTAAATAGCAACGTAAATAGCACTTTGAATCGATAGCAATGTTCACAGGCCTTTTTTGAGGGGGAAACCTCCAATCGTGCATTTCTCTGTTACAATAATATTCAAGTTAGGGTTCTCATACCCTAGACTCTAATTTATACTAAAAATAAGACATCTAGAGGAAGATCCTTCAGAAGCGAAGCTTCTATTAGGTCTTCCTCTTACATCCTCCTTATTCTATTTTTATTGGAAAGGTCTTATTAATATTGACCCTTTATTACATCCTAATACATTGATATACATATGTGCGGGTTAGACCTTTTAACATGTCTCCGCCACTTTAAAACAACCTTGTCCTCAAGGCTTGAGATGAAACCGCCGCTAATGGTAGCTAGTTCCCAAGTTGCATCTCGCTGGAGTCATCTTTCACCTGCACTATGAACTTCCTTTGATGGTTCTCTAACGCAGCTATTACATCCTCCTCGGTCCAAAACCGCTCGTTGTAGCCAAATGGATCCTTCTTCACTAACTGAAGGTTGGTTTGAAGTTGGCACCGTTCACCACCTTCTCTGCTGTGAAACATGGTGATGAAGCCATCGACCGCGAGTTAATCGATATGGGACTTGTCCCACACGCTTTAGAACTTAGATATACTGAGACTCCATTGATAAATTGGATTCTTTTCACCTGATCTCCGCTTGGTCGCCTATTCTATTCCGTGCTATGATTGTTCTTTAAGGGCACGGCGATATCCTCTCGACTGTAAGTGTTTGGTCGACCGGCCTCGACCTTTGAGGTACCCGGTATGTATGAGAGAACCGAAGGTGGATTCTATCCATACACCGCCTGTAAGGAGTCATGCGAGTGGTTGTATGGCATGTAGTGTTGTACCACCATTCGCTTAGGTAACCATTGAGCCCACCGGTGTTGTTTTTCCTATGCAGCACCTCTATAGGTTTCCAAACACTTGTTGACCACTCTCGTTTGGCCATCTCAGTCTGGGATGATAAGTCGAGGGAATAGATGCAATTGTGTGCCTTGTAGCTTAAATGCCTTGCCAAAAATTACCGGGTGAAAGTTGGGTCTCGATAAGAACAATAGAGTTTGGCATGCCATGAAGCTTGAAGACCTGATCCATGAAAAATTCTAAATACCGTATGGGCTAAATGGATGGTGAAGAGTACAAAATGGAGCATATTTGAGTATGATCCACCACCACCACACACCGATGGTCTCCGATTTGGGTAAGCCTGTAATAAAACCATAGATATATCCTTCCAAAAATCAAGGGGAATTGGAAGTGGTTGGAGTGTGCGCGGAGATTTGATCGCTTCTCCCTTGTTGCGCTGGCATACCTCACATTCACCACAAACTTTACGGATTTCTTGTTTCATACCATCCTGGAAAGGAACGCTTAACTTCCTCATTATATGTTTTTGTGAACCCCGAGTGCCCCGCTATGGGTGTAGCATGCTTTCCGAGAGTACCGGGTGGATTTGAGCTCGATTGTTTACTTAAATACAAGTGACCTTTGTATCTAAGCTCATCCCGAAGCCAAGAGAACCCTGGGCTAATGTGCTCTGTTCTGCAGTTGTTGGATTAGATGTTAACTTTTGGGGTCTTGCAGCCATTCCTGTGTAATGCCTTGCGTAGCCAATCAAGTACAATGAAGGACAGAGAAAAGGGATCCTTCGCTTCTTATATTTCCTGTATGCACCGCTAATTACATTACCTTCTTTTGCTCCTTCTTGTAAAATTGGTTCTCATAATCATAGCAAAAGAGTTTAGTGACCCATTTTGTTGCTCCGAGGAAATGCGTTGTTCCATAAAGTATTTGAGACTTGATGTTCCATTTTAATTTGGAATCGCTTTCCCCAAGAGATAAGGATCATAATTCAACTCAAGATGCAAAATCGCCAACATTTCTTTTCATAAATAGGTTTGCCCTGCATTCTTTTCGACAGCTTGTTTTCTCGTGAAGTACAAAGGTCAATTCGCTTTTGCATAAGGACATCACGATGCCTTTCCTCATGTGTCGTGATTCCAACAACACAAATGTTCAGAAGTCGAGGGAGAGCCAACCTGAGTGGTGCACATAGGCCATCTTCAAAGTTTGAAAGCTTGAGTACCGGGCTGGGTCCAAGGAAAGAGTGCTATTTTTAAGGAGAGCCATGCAGGTGCTGCAATCTTCCATAGTTCTTGACAAACTTGGCGAGCACTCTGTGAGGCCCAAAATCCATGCAATCTTTTGATAGTCTTAGGGTGCTGCCAATCTTGCATAAAGGGGCTTCAATCGCTTTTTGGTCCACCTCCGACCATCCTGCTCCACTAGATGACCCAAGTATTCTACTTCGATGCACCAAAATCACATTTGACTGCTTTGAGGAAACGTCAGGCCGAAATGTAGTAGGCCGGGAGAACTTGATCCACATGAGTCAAATGGTCTCTTTCCATGTCTTGCTATATATGAGGATATCAATGTCCCAAACCTAGACAAAATGATGAAGAAAAGGGGGGAAGACATGATTCACAGGCTCAAAGGTGGAGGGGGCATTACACAAACCAAAGGGCATTACGACCAAAACTCGTAGGGCCCTCATGAGTGCTGTAAAAGGTCATTTTAGGGAATGTCGGACCTTTCATATCGGATTTGGTGATAGCCCGAGTGTAGATCAAGTTTAGTAAAGAAATTGGTTTGCTCAATTCATCCAAGAGGTCAATAATGACCCGGAATGGGGAATTTGTCTTTGATGGTGAGTTTATTGAGTGCACTAAGTCGTAGACACTTTCTCTGGCAAACTTCTTTCTTAGCAGACCATGCATTTTAATTTTAGGGGAGGGCAAGGAATCGTGACTAGGATGGATGACCCTAAGAAGGAGTTCCCCGACCATTTTTTCAATTTCATCTCTTTTGGGCAAGGCAGATATGGACGATGTTGGGGGGAAGGCTTCATGGTACAAGGGTAATGTAATGATCATGGACACCACGGAAGGGGGGAGTCCTTGGGGAGTGGGAGAAGACCGCTTGATGACAAGATGGCTTGGAGGTTTTGGGGAACGGGTGGGATCTTTGTAGCTTGAATGGCATGGAGTTGCTATGACACCCGAATGACCTTTTGAGCAATTTCTCCATGCAAAGAGAACTGATGATTTCGCAGAAACCGTAGTGATGCCTTGAAATTTATGTTTGTGGTCACCCTGGTCAAATTGCATGGTTAAGTTCTGAAAGTCGACGAGAATGGGACCCAAGGTTCGGAACACATTCGGCCACCCAACACAATGTCGCAGAACCTCCTACGTCAATAGAAACATATGGGATTTGAGGTTGTAGTCACCTGAGACACACATTTTCATAGTGCCTTCCACATTTCATAGAGCCACCATTGGCAATCATGATTTGGAAATTATTAACAAAGATGGATATAACAGTTGGTTTCACATGGGCGATGAATAAAGTTGTAATCGCCACTATCAACCAAGATGATGACCTTTCTATGCTTGATATAAACCGACAGCTTGAGAGTTTAAAGGTGAGAAGCCGGTGGAGAGCATTGAGGGAAATGATGTGTTCTTCTACAGGAGGGTCGGAAAGAGTGTTTATTTCATAAGTTTCTGGTAACTCAGGAACAGGGGAAGTGTTACTTCATCGGCTTTCTTGAATATCCCCGTGATGGCCATAAAGAGATTTTGTTCCTTACATTTGTGGCCCGGGAAATATTTTTCATCACAAGTATAACAGGCCTTTGAGTTGTCGCTCAGCCATTTTAGCCCGGGTCAAATTTTGGATTTTTAAAGGAGCCAGGGAGTAGTGGGGTTGACCGGTTTAGGGCGCTGGAAAAAGGAAGGCTTACGGTTTTGAGAGAGGAAACAATTTGTTGTGCTTCTTGGCTTTTTTAGTAGCCTCCAATTCCGTCAGAGGGTCGAAATTTTCATGGAGGACATGGGCCCTAACCCTTCCTTGAGGCCACCGGGATAAAGCACTTCAAAGAAAAGCATCGGGCCATGCCCTCCTCGCCTCGGTGCCGATGCTCAAATGTACCATGAAGTCTTCGACCGCGGCTCTTAATTGCTTCAATTTTGTCAAACGCCCAAAATGGTTGGTGTCGTCAAAGTGTTCATAAAGCTCAAGAACAAATTGGGTACAAATCCAAGCAATATATATCCTTGACGGAAAGTTTTCTCCATTGCCCATTGCCGTTGCTCGCGGATCTAGATGGAGAACACCACACCGAAGTTTGGCCAAGTCACCCTGGTGAATGTTGTAGAGAGAGAAATAATGTTCATTAGTGACCTAATCAGCGGGGTCCGAGTCACCCAGTTCCTGCCCCGGCGTACACAAAGCAACCCATCACCACAAATGGCCCATGCCAGCACTGCCCCACCAAAACTATGTGCCAAAATTGGCTAAAATTAAAAAGTTTATCAAGACTCCATGAAAATCCATAAAGGCATGCGCTGGGGCCACATCTTCGTGACATCGGGCGATATGCGCTGGCCGTGGAGTACAAAACTCGCTACCGCTTAAACTGGCTACAAGATTTATGAAGTTGGTCGGCCTCCCTACCACTAATTGATCGGCTCCCAAGTCGATTTGACATCAAACTGGTGCCTGTTCTGGGGGAGGCTGGTCAAAGACCTAAGAATGCCCAGTGGCCTTTCGGCATTCAAAGGCTGTACAATAGCTCAAAGCCATGGCAAAATCCATGAATGACCATCATTTATTCAAGGAATCTTTGTATTGTTATGTCAGTTGGAGATTACTAGAGACTCATTCTTTGGTACTAGACATAATCAACACTATTTCGCAGCTTCCATCTCTCACTAGAGTGGAGAAGCTTGGAGTTCTTTCATTCACATTTTCACCTTTCATTGTAAGGAGAGCAAATCAGTTGAGGGCCTCAAGAGCCTTCCATTGGAGAGGGAAGAGACCCAAGTCCTCTTTCTCCATTGTGTCTTTGGATTTCATCAATCAGATCAGGCTATATATTGGTGATATTGGTCCATTTTCATTTGTTTTTATTTTTGTTATTATGCTCATGTTTTATTTAGTTTTTGTTTAATTCTTGTTAATAGTTTAGTTGTTTTCTTTCTAACCTTTTACATTACAGCTGTCATGACTAGAAGAGCCCAACTAGGCATGTAAGCACTCAAATTTTGCTCACACATCAACGAAAAGAGTGCAAACAGATTGGCGACCATACTGGGGAGAAGGTATAAATTCCTCCCTCAATTGGGCTTCATTTGCTTTCCTATTGATTTAATTCACTTGCAGGTTCAGAAACCGGCCTCAGCCGACCTGCATAACAGCAAATTCATCAAAGATTGGGGAGAAATCGATCCGTAATTTTTCCCGAACTCTTTGACACAGGTGTGCGGGTACGATACCCCACAGGCGCGCATAAGCGCGCACCTATCCACACAGTGACACACGCATTTGATTTAAAATTTGCATTGTAAGCTTTTGATGTTGGGAAACTCACTTCCCTGGTTGAGATGATAATGTGTAAGCTTTGAATACTGCACTAACTTAGCCCCTCAACTTATAAAGGGGACCATCTAGCAAACCTAGACA
>SNQJ01S0124092.1:0-26645 GCA_010110895.2 Picea sitchensis
AGGAGTTGAGGGGATGGTTTATTGCCAACTTGAAATTGCAAAACTAATCTAGCAATTAAATGTTACTTTCCAAATTAAAATATAATCTAAGTGTTGTGGTTAAGATATATTGATTGGTTACTTTAACTTATGCTGAAAAGAGAAAAGAAAGAAACCAAAACTTGAACACACACCACCACACTACCTCAAGGTTATCACCTATGACCTGAAACAAGATCAACAAGGGAGAAACAACAGACACGAGTAATACTCTTTATAATAATAAAGCAACAGTGAGAACAATCATCACAGTAGCTCCTCTAGAGCTATTACTTGTGACCTGCATAAAACAAGGATCAAAAGTAAAAGATACAATATGAAATTAGAGCAACACTCTTCTAGTGTTGTGATCAATCATTCCTCCATGGTAACCTGGAGGAAAAACAAGAAGTTTTCTCCTAGAGGAGATGTTAGTTATATTATGGTAAATGTTTACAATAAGCATTCATCTCAATATGCTCACATGCTACCAAGTATAATACTTTTTCAAAGACTGCTATCTCAATTGTAGTGTTTACTTGTAATGAGGTAGTTATCAAATTTGTCATGTGCAAATTTGAGTCTTATCAACTTAATCAATCAAACTTGGAACCTAGAGTCGTGTCCTCAAGAATGAGTGTGTTGCTTTTCTTCCAAGTCTCCTTCACTCAAGATGACAAGTGCTTTCTTCAATCTGTCCTCTGTACTAAGACAATATGCTATCTTGACAGAAATCTAAGTTAGAGAATAAACTCTAATCTCAATATAATACCTTGACTTTAATTTTCACTAAGGGTTAGTATGATCGTCATAACTTCAACATGCAACCTAGATGTTCATAAGGTTAAAATAATAACAAATAGATGCATATCAAGATGATCAAACCTAGGGTGCATTATTCTTTTGAATGTATTGGATCTGATATCTTTCTGGATCTAAGATTGTCAAGAGATCCTTTCTCCTACAAATACCCTTTAGAATAATATTGCATTTTAATCATATGTAAGTTTATACCTCTGACAGTATCTTTCTAGGGTAAGGTGTACTAGGACAATGAAACAACAGTCCCAACACTTCACAAAAACTTTTACTGCAACAGGTATTGCAGCTGATGTTGGCACTGCAATTGATGTTGCAACTGGCATGAAGGAACTGGTACTGCAACTGCAACTGATACTGCAACTGCAACAGCAACTGGTACTGCAACTGCAACTCCAACTTAGGGTTTTATGAGGAAACCCTAATTTTTCAACTTTCAAATTTTGGAATTATGATCCAGGGACTAGATGCGTTGGGCTGAGGCAAGTAGGTTGGAGCAGTCTGTTTTCAAAAAATTCAAATTTACCCCTTGAAACTGAGTCTGCGCAAATCTGTACTGGTACTTCTTGTACTGGTTCTGGTTTCCAAGTTTTCTGGTTTTTTGGTACCAGTCAAAACTAGGGTTTCACTTTTCGGAGGCTCTGGCCACTGAAATGGTGCGCTCAAGCTGCCAATGAGTTCGTTAGTCTAGGGCGCACTTCCCTAAATGGTTTTTATGCTGAAATTCCTTTCCAATAGAAAGCCCTAATTTTCTTGTACGACAACAGTGACGTTTTTGGTTACCCAGTGAAAGGTACTCTACTCAGTTTAGCTCTGATCCCATGTTAAATTTAGAGCTTCTATTAAGTTCTTTTCAATTTACTAGACAATAATAGCATAAGCAGGATTACTAAGAGAAACACAGTCACAAGGTACTCAACAATTTATCTTGCGAAACCCTCATGGGGGAGAAAACCCAGCAAAAACTTCCTTAATATAGATTGCCAATACAATGCCAAGATAAAAGACAACACCACCAAGAATAACCAAGATTGAGCACGTGCCTCTCTCTCCCCTTCTGGCAACTGCAGCTATCTCCAAAACTTGTGCACTAGATGAGTGGCTGAGTGAGTGAGTGAGTGAGTGAATGAGGCGCTAGCCTATCTTATTTATGCTAGCTGAGGAGTGCTAGGGTTGTGTTTTTTCATCAAGCAGGGTCGACTTCTTCACTTAGTGGCTAAAACCACTTTAATTAGCCCTAGGGGGCGACTTCTCAATTAACATCATTTGATTAGGGTTTGACTAATCCAAAAAAGGGAATTTGGTCATACATAAGTCCCGACATGATCAATCCACAAAAGGGGATTGATCTATAAGATAATAACTCAATAATAAGTAGAATATTCTTCGTAGTGACAATATTTCAACACCTATTACTTAGGTTACAACCCCTTGAAATTTATATCAATGCTTCTCATATTGCATTAAGAACTATTCTTAGGCAGGGAGGGAACTCAGTGTGGCATACCATTCAGAAACATTCTCCAATGGAAAGCTGAATTATAGAACACATGATAACGAATTCTATGAAACAATTTAGGCACTCAAAAATTGGCAAGAGTCTACCCTTGATGAAAAACAATTCTCCACACTAACTACCAACCATTGCAATTTATCAATTCATAATACAAGATTTAAGAGCATAGCCACTTCAGATGGCCTTCATATTTGTAGAAGTGTTGCTTAGTGGTCAAATAAAAGAATGAAGGCAACTGTCACATCTAAGGTAGTTAACATCCTCAATCATCCTCCTATTCCTATTCCTACTTGACTACTATAAAGTTTCAGATCTGAACCTAAAGTGCGTTGCCCTCTTTTTTTCCAATTTGTTTTTGCTTCTTTGGCTAAGGAAAGTGCTCTGATGTAATCACACGCTGGCAAGATCACCAACTTTGATACCACAGTAATATCCCCAATAGAGCTAGGCAAGGATTTTATGAATTTCTATGCAATTATGTTATTTTTCCACAAATATTTTGCATTCATTCTACTAAAGACATTTCATCAAACATATTGCAAGCATCCTAGATACACTTGGAATAGAAGAGAATCATGGAATATTTTATTATGAATGGAGACCGAATACAACAATCCAATGGATGCTATGGCAGTTGCAATACATCAATGGGAAACACACAATACAAGCCAAAAACCTAGAATCATGGCATGGCCTCCTCAACAGATAAGATCAAACCCTCCAAGTGCCACAACCTCTCCAAGCAAATCACTACAACCCAAAACTAAAAACAAACAAAAGATGAAGCTCCAATAAAGATTTTGGATGGATCCTCCTCCTTGTCTAGCTAGGGTGGATATTGCACCACCGAAACTAAACCTGTAGTAGAAGGGTATTGCCCAAAACCCCAACAAAAATGCTGGCTACAAGAGCAATCAATAAGATATCATATCATAATGATGAGAAGTGAGAGGTAACCCTTCTTTTATACTTTTCCAACCCCTTCTAGATCCTTCATCCATGCCTTCTAGAACTTCCCCTTTTGGACTACATCAATCCTTCTAGATCTTTCCCCTTTTTGACCAAATCCAATGTAACTTCTAGAATTTTCCCCTTTTTGACTAGATCAAATATAACCCTTACTTTCCCTCCAATTTTCACTTTAGGATTAAAAGTCACTTTAATAATAATTAAGTAACTAATTAATCTAAAGTTCCTTTACTTTCCCTAATGTCACTTTAATAATATAATATCTCCTAACTAAGTGACATTAAATTACCCCCTTTTCACTCCTATTTCTCCACTGACAAGCCACGGGAGTACCTTCTACTACAAAACCAGGGAACTCAAAAATGGGGACATGACAGAAATACTCCCTCTTTATTGATCTTATAACTCCATAACCCACAGAATTCAAGACACTACAGTCATAATGGATAATTTCCAGATTTAAAGTGTGCTATATTTTTTATATTTTACTGCAGATCTGCACTTTTAAGGGCAGAATTCCATTGTTACCAAGTTAGAATTTCACTACTCGTTGTAAACATGCATTATTACTTGCTGTTCGGAAATAATTTAATGCAGATTGCAGGTCTGATTTGTATATAACAGCAAGCACATTTCACAGTTTGGAAGAATCTTTGATCTCCTAGGTTCATATTTTATTTCTAGATTGTATAAGAATTCCCCCCTGAGGCTAACAAACACTAGCCCAAAGTGCAGAGTAACATTGGTACCTTCCCTGGTTACCTTTTAACTCTTCCAATTTCAAGTGTTAACTTTTGTGGAGTATATATTTTGAACCAGATGGCTTTAAGCATTAACAAGAGGCAAGGGAAAAGGTATTGATGCAAGAAATAGAAAACAATCAAGGGGAAGTAAAGCATATTAAAAGAGAGGATCAGTAGAATCAAAAAGAGGATCATAGGGAGTCCGATCAAGAAGGATAGAGGGAAAGTAAGACAGATCATATGAAGCTAAATGTAATGTTCCCAAGCTGATTTTGCCAGGAACAAAGGGCTGTTTTGACTGTTTGCTTAAGTGTTTAAGTGTGTTAAGCAGGTTTTCTTCATCAAAGTTGCGCTGAAGGAGATTTCATGAGATTTATAGCATAAAAGCAATGGACATAGCACAACAACACACATATATAACAATATACAGAGATAGAACACCGGATAAGAACTCAACAACTTCAGATCTGACCTTTATTTAGATAATAGATGATCTTCATACAATAGATCTGGAAAGATAGAGATGGAATATCCAAGCTGGATTGAATATGGCTCCAATAAGCTCAAGAATTGAAGAGAAAAGCCTCCAAAGGCCTCACAACCACAAGAAGATAGGGACAAGATCAATTTATTTCCCTTCTAAGACTGGATCTCCTCTATCTAGCTGAGTTGCGCACTTTCCTTCGCTGTAGCTCCTCAATATTTTGGCCTCGCTCCTCCAAGGCCCCAAATCACTCCAAAACCCCAGGGAATAGTAGATCTGGGTAAAACAAGCACCTTGGATGAGTTTCTTGCTGGATAATGGTGTTTTGACACACCAAATGACTAGATCTCCTTACTGCAGTGCGCCCTCATCCTGTAGAACTCGTGCTAAGCTCCTCAATAAAAGATAGGCAAGGAAAACTCTACTAAAATGTGCTAGGAAAGGCGCCCTAGGCCCAACAATCATTTCCCAATAGGTCTCGCCTCAAAATACCTCTTCCTCTCTTCAGATCGAACTGTTCTTCCTCAAGTGATGTGCCCTTCTGCTGGAAACCCTTCACCGGTGCGCACTTCTCTTCCTTTGCCCTGTAAGAAGTTAGAACTACGTGTAATTGAGTAGAATGGTGAGGGAGGGATCTTCCACCTCCTTGACCAAGCTTGGATTAAGAACAAGAGAATATTTCACTCCCTTCTTGATCTCTAGGGTTTGTTCTCACAAAACCCTCAAAACGCCCTTAGCTCAAGAGCTCAAGATGCAAAAGTGAAAATGACAAGAATGAGGAGTGAGGCGCCCTCCTTTTCCTTTTATACTTCTGATCTAATTTCCACTTAAGTCAATTGACCACCTTCTAAAGTTCTTTTCCTTTCTTTTCTTCATGTGGCCTTTTTCCACTTATTTCACCTTTTTCCCAAAGTCACTTTAAAATTATAACATTATTCATAAGTGAATACTTTGAAGCCTCTTAGTCCCCATTTTCTCATGAGACTATAGTCTAGTGGGGACATCTAGACTACCAAGTGGGGGACATTACAGTCTCACTTTAAAAGCAATTCTGACTCTGCTTTCTGTAGAACCTGTTCATTCTCCCAAGTAGCATCCTCTATAGACAAATCCTTCCATTTGATTAAGTACTCCTTGATGTTCCTCTTCCTTAGTCTCTTCTCCCTCACTTCCAACACCTCCTCAGGTATCAATACCAACTGTCCTTCCTCATCCATGGGAGGTAGTTCCTCAATAGGACTGATGTGTTGTCCTATGGCTCTTTTCAAACATGATACATGAAAAACATTATGAATTTTTCTTCCTGGGGGTAGTTCAAGCTCATCTTCCATGGCCCCTACCTTCCTTCTTACACTGTACGGCCCAAAGAAGCGAGGTTTGAGCTTTTCTGTGCCATTCTTCTTTATGGATGCTTGTCTATAAGGTTGGAGTCTCAAATACACAAGATCACCAACCTCGAAAGTGCGCTCCACCCTATGCTTATCTGCCTGTATTTTTTGTTGATTTTGTGCCCTATGCAAGTGATCTTTGAGTTCTCTAAGTATATCTTGGCTCTTTTGGATCCAATCTTGTACCATAGGTGCTCTACTATCCCCGAATACAATCTCCACAAAGGTGCGAGGGTCATAATTGTACAAAGATCGGAAAGGAAACATACCAATAGATATGTGGTAGGTGGTGTTGTAGCAATACTCACCCAAGTGAAGCCACTTAACCCATTCCTTTTGTTTCCCTGATACATAATTCCTGAGATACCCTTCCACCCATTTGTTTACTATTTCGGTCTCGCCATCAATTTGAGGGTGATAGCTAGTGTTGGGAGTCAAGGCCATACCTACCAATTTGAATAGCTCCTGCCAAAAGGTACTCACAAACCTGTTGTCCCTATCACTCACAATGGTTTTGGGGAATCCATGCAACCTGAATATCTCTCTAAAGAATAGTTTTGCAACCTGTGATGCATTGTAATATGTGGAAATGGCAAAGAAATGAGAAAACTTAGTTAACTTGTCCACTACCACAAAGATACAATCCTTGCCTTAAACCTTGGGTAAACCTGTGATGAAGTCCATGGAGATACTCTCCCATTTATGCTCTGGAATAGGGAGTGGTTGCAATAAGCCTGTTGGATGAGTATGCTCATCCTTATTTTCCTAACATGGAGCATTCCCTGATATGGCGCATGACATCCTCTTTCATACCTCTCCACGCAAATATTTCCCTTACCTGTCTATATGTCTTGACAAATCCTTGATGCCCAACTAATGGCAAATCATGACATGCTTGTAACACTCTCCTTCCAGTACACTGAAATATCTTTCATGGCATATACTGAAGGTCTCCTGGATAAAGCATCAACAACCACATTGTTCTTTCTTTTGACAAATTCAATGTCAAAGTCATAAGCTTGGATCTTGCTAACCCATTTTTGTTGCCTTTCATTAAGGTCCTTTTGGTCTAAGAAGTACTTGAGGTTGTTATGATCAGTCTTGACAACAAATTTTGCCCCAACCAAATACTGTCTGAACTTAGCCAAAGCATGCATGTTGGATAACATTTCTTTTTCATAAATAGTGTATAGGAGCTCAGGCCCTATTGACCTCAAAATCTCACTCTTGAGATTTGGATGGTCAAAGGGCCAGTCTATCTTTTCAAGTTGGCATTCAAAGGATATTTCTAATAGCACAGGACTATCATTCAGAGGTTCTCCAGGCACATTGATTCTTGTCCTAGTCAACTAGAGGATGGTTTCTTACATGAGTTGAGTTCAGAGCTTGTTTCAGTGATTTCCGAGTTATTACAGGATGAGGTTTCAGTTCCAGGTTTGAGTATGAGATATTTGCAACATTACGGGACACTTCTTTCCCATGAGGATCTTATTGACCCCTCACATTAGTTATTTAACATCATCTTCTTACTCCTTGTCCAATTCTGCTTCCAATGAGTATAAACTTGATGGTATTTGGACAACTTTGCTTTTTGGTGATGAGGTGGCACAGGTGATGATGTGGCAAGGTGAGGTGGCGACCCATGTGGGGCCCACACGCTTAAATCTGGGCCTTTTTCCTCCTAAAACCGGGCCCACTAAGTCGCCCAACACTTGCTAAATAAAAACTGGACAAAGTAAAGAAGTTTCCCAAAGTCATAAAGCATCTTAAAGCAAGTTAAAAGTCAAACTGGGCGAGTTGTTTGCTTTCTGCTTTTAGCTTTTAACTTTTAGCTTTATTCTTTTTCCCTTTCCCAGCTTTCCCCTTTTCCTGCTTTAGCTTTCCCCTTTTCCTACTTTAGCTTTCCACTTTTTCCCTTTTTCCTTTTTCCTTCCCCTCTTTCACTCATGTGACCTAACTTTCCCTCATTCCCTTAACCTAAGCGACCTATTTCTCTCCATGAGGTTCGCCCTTCCTACCTTTTTGGCCATAACTTCCTCATACCTAACCAGTGTTAACTCATTCGACCTCCATTCTTCTCCAGATAACCCCCAGATTTGACCAGAAGGCTTAGGAAAGGTTCGCTCAGCCAGTTTTAGCAGGTATTCATGCAGTGACACATGGCAGGTGGACATATTGACACTTGGATGAGGAATATTGGCTAGTCTTTTGCCCAGTTTGGAAACATCCAGGCGAATTCTTCAAGCATTTAGCTATATATCCAACATTCTTCCATAGTTGACAGGTTGATCACTCTATTGCAGGAGCATTACTACTCTCTCATTCTATTCTATCTCTCATTCTAGCTTTGGATTCTTAGTTTCTTGGAGATCATTATAATAGTTCTTGGCTTTTCTCTGTCATGGAGCCATTCCTCTGATTTGACATGAATAAAGAATCTTATGTGTTGATTTTGGCCTAGATTCTTGTTGTTGCATTGGATTTCTAACAAATTGCAAGTGTTTGAAGTTCATCCTTCACTGGGGGTCGATTGTGCACCTTTGAAGCACTCTTCCTTCTTGATTTATTGTCTTCTTGCATTCTAATGGTTCACTCTGCTTAGGGTTTTCCACCAAAATTCATCTAAAAATTAAAATAAATTTGTATGCAAGTTGTGGGTGAGGTTATCTAACCCTCATCCCAAAACCATCTTGTGCTTGTTTGATTTGTGTTTTGCAGGTCAAACCTCATCCATCAAGTAGCACGCCCTAGGGTAGCCTCCCTGGGGTTGGCACGCACCAGCCCAAACGAGAGGGGTGACATCATTTGTGACCGTAGGATCCACCCCTAAATTAAGCCTAGTTTGATTCCCTCATTCTACAACCGACCTAAAGCCTAGGGTGTCAGATTTAGCCTTACCAGGCCCCCTCAGTTTTCGGCTCTCATAGGAAATGGGGTGCCTATTCTGCATAAGAACTGCTCCAATGCCCCACCTGATGCATCACACTCCAGTATGAAGGGCTGAGAAAAATCTGGCAAAGAGAGAACTGGACAAGTGCTCATTACCTTCTTCATCTTATCAAATGTCACTTGTGCCTCCTGGCTCCACATTAATGCACCTTTTCTGGTCAAATCTGTCAAGGGTGCGCAAAGCTGAGAGAATCCTTTGACAAATCTCCTGTAGTAACTGCAAATGCCAAGGAATCCCTTCAATTCAGTAAGAGTTTTGGGTGTTGGCCAGTGAAGTATGGCTTGAATTTTTTCCTGGTGCACCTGTACCCCTTTCTCCAATAATACGTCCCAAGTAAAGGACTTCAGTCATCCCAAATTCACACTTTGATTCCTTAGCATACAAGGATTGTTCCTCCATGATGCTCAAGATCTGGTCTACATGCTTGAGATGATCCTCCCAAGTTTTGCTATATATCAACAAGTCATCAAATAAGACTAAAAGAAATTTCCTCAACTGCTTGTTAAAGACATGATTCATGAATGATTGGAAAGTGGTTGGCGCATTAGTTAGTCCAAAGGGAATAACCAGAAATTCATAGTGGCATCTGAAGCTTGTCTTGGGCACATCTTGTTCCCTCATTTTGATTTGATGATAACCAGAGCGCAAATCTATCTTGGTCAAGTAAATGGAGACATGTAGCTCATCCAATAGCTCATCTATCTGAGGGATGGGGTACCTGTTCTTTATGGTCTTCTTGTTTAAGGCCATGTAATCAATGCACATGCACATAGTCCCATCTTTATTTTTTACCAATACCACTGAAGATGCAAAAGGGATAGAACTTGGCCTAATATGACCTGTTATCCCCGATATCTAGGGATAACTAGGAGATCATGTCTCGAGGCCCACATGGTCCTAGACATGGAGTACGAGAGCAGATTGACTTGAGCATGGCCCTTGAGGGGCCATCTTTTCTTCTTCGCAGCCATCCTGCCGGTGATTACTAAGCCTCTATCACTACCGGCCTGGGCTTGTTTCGGAAAGGGCTCTTGCTCCATGGGAGTAGTGGTCCAAGGTATCGTGGTATGTGTCATGTTGATCATTATAACTTTCTCGCATATATGCATTAGGTTTCTTTCACTTCGGATAGCTTGCTTGGATCTTACACTATCCCACTTGACCAGCTGTTGGGGTGATTGATGGGGGTAGCTTAGCAGGTTGGCATTCATTGGTTTTGGTTAGCTTCCTGGGGTTCACCCGGAGAACCATCTCGTCGCTCCCCACCATATTATCCACTCTACATCTTAAAACCCACTCATTGTCCATTCCCTAGTCTAGCCATTGGGATGACCATCCGGTACATCTTGTCTTGTGGGAAGAAGGGGCTACCAAGGCCGAGGGGGTAAAGGCTGAGGTAAAGGTAAAAGCCATAGGAAATGAAAACCTAGAATTGGCATGCGAAGGGGGATCCTCGAGAGAACGAAATAAAAAGCCTCTCGGTAAGAGACTAAGGGACCCTAAGAGAAAATGATAAATAAAATAAATACAGAGACCCTATGCAAGAGGGATGGAGACCCTCGTCCATGGCGGCGGGTATTATGTTCATAGGTATTTAGCGGTATGACATTGTCACCATCTGGTCCTGGAAACCGGAAGGCGGTGACAACTGGTTTGCATATGTGTAAAGGAAGGGGTCTCATCCACGAGGCCGTCTCTACATTTCATGAAAAGATACTAGGTAGATATGACATCGACTCACAGCCCTGAAACCAAGGCGGTCATCCTGCCGTCAAGGCTTGTAGTAAAAATGCAAATAAAAGAGATAAGGCAATAAGGGCTTGAAAAAAAATTACATCCATTGGCCGGGTCACCTGACTGCCTCCTACAAAGGCACTTAGGGCGACACCATCCCCTAGGTGCATTATGACTGGACATCCCTAAAACCACATCACATCACTATACATGGTTTGAATGACCCTTTGAGGGAAACTTTCCATTTCTTGTGGGTATTAAGCCAATAGGTTGCCCTTTTGGTCTCCTAACTGTATAGGTGGGTCTGTGTGATATCTTTGAGCTCTTAGAAGATTTGTTAGGGATGTTATGCATATATTTGATAATTTTAATGATGATATGTGATTTACATTTG
This sequence comes from Picea sitchensis, assembly GCA_010110895.2. Lineage (NCBI taxonomy): Eukaryota > Viridiplantae > Streptophyta > Pinopsida > Pinales > Pinaceae > Picea > Picea sitchensis. The sequence goes on from SNQJ01S0124092.1 coordinate 11,016, forward strand.
CCATGATGTCTAGGACTGAAGAGCCCTTGGGTAAGTGCGGTAATGCGGGACCATGCGGTAGGACGGTGCGAAGGGATGGTGCACATGGAGATGATTATCCCGGACCTCCATGGGAATAAAATCCCACAGATGGACGTTAGGATGGCGGGAAGTGACCGGGGGTTATAGCTGAGCCTTACACGGAGAGATGAAGGAGAAGCGCCCTCATTGGGGCTTTGTGAGAGACCTAGCCTATGGGGATCCCGATACTTCACTGTGAGATGGGGCGTTATTATGATGATCCGAGGGCGCCACCGGAAGGCGGTTAAGGACGATTCACGGAGCATGTGGCGTCTTGGAAGGCTTCTTTGGCGATGTGGCGAGGTTCGCGAGCGGGGAGGGGAGCAGCGATCTTGCTCAACTGGATGATGTTTATGCCTAGCAGGGGCCAACATCTCTCCCTTTAGAAGGGCAGCGTCCTCATTATTAGCTCATGTTTTGGCATTTTAGCATGCAAAAAGTAACAAATGATTAAATGTATTGTAATGTTAGCCTTAGCCATTTATTTTATTGACCCTATTTTGTAAATTAAAGGTCAAATTATCATATAAATAGAGGACGTTTCATTTAATGACACAACTTGCTCTCATTGAGAGAGATACATTTCTAGTCTTTTCTTGTCTTGGATTTTTTATCTCTCTTTGAGTTTGAGAGCAACTCTGGAAGGCTATTATTTGTAAGTGGTGGTTTACATTCATTGGAAGGTTTGCAACTAGGATATGGATTATACTTCTTGTAGAAGTCTGTAGGGTGAACTCATCAAAACTTCTTGAATGAATGGATTTCTTGATTTGTATTTACATTAATTGTTATCTTGTTGTTATTAGCAACCATTGAAATTCCCTAGGGAACCTACACACAAGTAGGTTGAGGGCTTCATGTCCCCATGAATAGAGCTTTAAACCATTTGGATTTGAGGAGGGTTTAGCTAGCCATGACTACTAGCCATCTTTTCTTGAAGGTTAGTTTTAAGCACAAGTTGAAGAAAGAAGTGATCCTTAGCTAGATTTAGTTTTACACCTAGGGTTTTGCTAGGGTTTTGGAAAGCCTTGTATTGAAACCTTTCAACCCTAGACTTGTGTTCCCCTAAGCTAGCCGTTTGCCAAGTAAGTCTTAGAGAGAGAGAAGAGAGGGAAGCTTTAAGGCCAGCTTTAGCTACACCTAGGTAGTCTTTCCTTCTTGGGGTTTAGGGTTGGTGGCCTTGCCATATGGCCTCCATCAAACCCTAGCTCTCTTTACATCTTTAAGTTTGAGTCCTTCTAAACCATTAGTCTCATCTCCGTTGACTCCATTAACCCAGGCACTAGTCTAGAAACTCTTGCTTGAGCTTGTATGCCTTAATTTCTTTCAAACTATCTCTAAATTGCAACACTAACTAACCTAGCCGTCTAACCCTAGCTAGTTTAAAAACTAATGGCGATAGTTGGCCTTAATTGAATTACTTGGATAGAAGGTCATTGTTATCTCTTCATGGCCAGGTGGAGATATTATTACCCTTTTCTTTGGTTGAATTTGTCAAGCGTCAATCCTTGGCTAGCTAACCTGCGGACAACAAAATTTATATAGATTGGCGTCCACACCCTTTGGCTGCCTTATGCACTCATAGCGTTGTGATGTTTGTCATCTATTATACTAGACATTGAGTTATTGATTGTGTTTGTAGGCTGATTTGCCTAAACGTTTCACTCAGGTGTCTTAAATTTGACCTAAGTTTATGCTTGACGTCCCACCTTTGCAGCAACAATATAGGACGCAGCAAACTTATCTTTATGAGCTGATTGGGATGTTTGTTGCATTAATGATATAATATAGGTTTAATTGTAGACATTGAATGCTCTTAATCCTTAGTGTTCTTATTGAAAGAAGTAATAATAATCCCTTGTCTTTATTTAGCCATCATTGACTTGATCAATATGCTTGACTGATCATTTGCTCATATATATTTGAGAGAGATGGTCTTTAGTGTATGAAGTGCCACTAACCAACGCAGAAGCACATATTCTAGTTGTATTTGTATTGTCATGACGAGGTTACATCATCATTGGATTTCTCTCTTTGACTATCTCTTTTTGGGAAGCAATCTGTGAAGGGAACTTCTTTGTGGTCCATTACCCTTTAGCCTTTCATCAGCCAGTTGCCTTAGGGGTGTCTCCCTTGGACTAGCCCTCCCTAAATAGAAAGAGCCCCATCCCGAGGGTGTGATGGGTGGGAAGCTCTGATACATGGGTTTCAAATGACTCAAAACAGACACTTTCTACAAGCTAGTGCAATAGCACTTGACCCATGTCCAATAGTTCTTTAATAGCCTTTTCAATTTCATCTTTATGCTTTTTTGGATGTCTATATGGAGTAGTTATGATTGGTTTTGCGCCCTCTTTAACTCTATGATATGCTCAAATACCCTATCTAGTGGTTTCCTTGGAGGAATAGGTTCAAAGACCTTGTTGTGATTATCAATGATTATATATATGTCATGGGAGTATTGAGGATGCCCCTCAGTGTCCAATTAAACTGATATTAGACATTTTGTTGCATATACAACATCTTTCCTCCTAAAAATGGCCTCCATGCACATTGTTGTAACCACTCTAGGCATTACCTAACATTCCCCTCAAGGTTACCCTTTTTACGTTCTCCCCATTGAATGACATCTCCATGCTTTTATAGTTTGTAGTGATAGGTCCCAGTATTGCTAAGCCTGTAGTCCCGATGTGGCATTGGTGTGGTGGAGTCCATAACATAAAAATCTCCAGCCTGCTAAGTCATGCCACCAAGGTGAGGCTCAATCACGGAGATAGCCCACTTGTCACAAGGGCAGGTGGCACCTCCTACTACCTCCACCCGAGAAATCCCTCAAACTCCTTAAGTATGTGCCTTCTTTCCTGAGGCCGAAACAAGTAGAGTCTCTGTGAAGCTCCCTCCATCCCTATAAGGATAGAAACCTCGACCTTGAAGCCTCCCCTCATCCACGAAGATGTTTGTGTTGGAGACTCCACTAATGGATGTATTTAGCCCTAATGCACACGCAAGCGTGAGCTAAGTCCGACTCACTTGAGTGGCCCTCGGAGACTACAATGTCTAAGCTCAACCCACCATCACCTTGACTGGACCTTCTTCCGTCTAGGCTTACCTAGGAGTAAGGTTAATCCCTAAGTTACTAAGTTAGGTTTAATTACAGGTTCTAGGAGTTAGTTTAGTTGTTCTGAGCCAAGGGAAATCCCAGCCTATATGACAAGCAGCAATACAAGTTTAATCCTAAGTCTATGTGTCAGGCAGCCCTTTCCCTAAGTCCAATAATGACCCCAGGTACTCTGATTTGGGCAATGGAGTCAACTATATGTAAGGGTGGTTCGTTACAACAAAGTTTACAATTTAAATCAATGAACTACACAATCCCCAAAATTTAGAATTACTAGTTATACAATGTTACGACAAGTAGATGTAGAGATATAAAACAAATCAAGGATACCTGAGATGAACAGAGTGATAGAGAAATCCACCCTAGGGTGAAACTTGTGCCCCAAGTAGCACTTACTCTACTTGGACCGCCTTCAGCAGCATCTACTCACCATAAAAAGCACTCAAGGACTGGGATTAGTGGCCTCCCCAAGTGGGATACTCAATCACTAGCAGGATCCACACCACAACAATGATTATTGATCAGCAGATATTCAGTAAAACACAAACCAATACATCACTATTAAAGATAAAACAACTAGGCTAGATGAAAGATGTATCAATGGGATTATCACGAACAAATGTTATCTAACCATATATCAACTATCCCACAACATAAACTGGTGATCTATGCAGCTAGTGTTCTTATTAAACTTTTAGATCCCACCCCCCTAACTATGTCTGCGTCTCAACTCCCTTATCTTGCAAAATAGGATTGCTCAAGAGATCTTGGGCTTTTACCTCGACCTAGCTTCCAAAGGTCGACCGATCGTGCCCATGACTAGAAGTGAATGCGAGGGATCCCCAATGGAATCAGGACGGTCCCCATACACTTCCCTGATGACCTTTCGCCCGTTTTAGATGGCAGAAACATTTGTTTAAAGACTCCCTAATGTTCTAAGTGTTATTATGATCCTGGTTGGATCTTAGGTTTGGTTGGGTTCGTTTTCGATAAATTTTAGATGGTTGTATTTTATCTTCTTTGTCGCAAGGTAATGAGAGAATAAAGCTTAAGAGAGTGCTTGCAAATGATATACTATTCCACCACGAAGATATGAGTTATGACAAAATGATAGCAAAATCCAAATCACTTAGATCATCATCACATGAGAGATAGCTTTATAAATCAACGACCATGTAACCATAAACCATAGAACATGCAATGATAAAGTGAAAAACGTATCTTTGAAGGACTTAACTTGTGTGGATGATGTCGATGTGTGCTTGCAAGATAGTTTAGAGATAGCTTAATGGAAAATTTAAAGCATGAAATGTATGTCTAAACCATCACCAATTTGGCCAATAGATCATATCATAGGCACATTAAACATAAGTCATTGGACAAAATAATTGAACCCACAGAAGCATAAAAGTATAAATGAAGAGATCAAAGCAATTATGTGAGCTTAGGCCGTGAACATCATCCAACGTGTGTGTGGGAGTAGTGAGCAATGACATCATGAGTATTTGAATCTATTAAACCACCAATCACCACTTGTAGAGGAAAATATATTGTCAATGAAGATGTGATCTAAATGGTGTGTGAGGAAAGTGTTTCAGAGCTATTAAATGTCACGATGTTTAGAGCATCAAAAACCACAGATGTAAGCTCATTAAGACAATAACATTCAAACCTTTACTTGTATGCAATGAAACACTAACAGTAAGGGAGACTTCTCAGCATATTAGTTATATGTATGAGTGCAAAAGCTTAAGTGTGAGGACTGTTTTTAATAGTAGCTTAAGAGTGAATGAATTCTCTATTTAGGACAGCAGAAAAGTATAAGACAATATATTTTTGGACAGTGACCTATATCAGATGCATTAAGAGCAGCAACCTTTTAAACAAATATCCAAAGCACTTAAACTCCTAAGTATTTGCCAAATGAGATCAGTTTGAGTGTATGCAGGGTTGGTGCTTATGGTGAGTAGTTTAGAGCATAATAGACATGAACAGCATATCAAATAAACCCAAGGTATGCACACCTAGAATGTGAGCATAAAAAGATTTTAACAGCAGATTTAAGTGTGTGCTAGAACTGTGTTTAGGGTAACAGAAAATATATGATAGTTTGAGCACTTAGGTCCTAAACAACAGCTACTGTTATCCTTAGAATAGGGTGTTCAATTCATAAGCATTTAAAACATTCTAACAGTACTTGAAAGGTATGTATTATGTGTGTAAAACAGCAGAAGTAAAATAGACAATTGAAGCACAACAGCAACCTACCAAATCAAGTATGCTATGCACTTGAAACCTGAGTATTAAAAGGACAGAGCAGCAGGTTAACTGTAAGTGTAGGTGCAAGTTTTTAGTCGTATGGTTAATGGTAGCATAAGAAATTAGGAGATTTTAAATGCAAGCTTGATTATCATACTACCACAGTTTCATACATAAAGATATTACTTTCCATGCATCTACTAAGTACAAGCGAAACAGATCACAGTCACCCAACTTACCAACCTATTTTTGAAGTGTTTGTGTGCAGGGATGAAGAGTAGGGGCCAGGGCCAAAAGTGGACAAAATGGGCCTAAAGTGGCCTCTAAAGATGTTACAACACATTGAGAAATCACCTTTAGTTATACTAAGCTACCAATAGATTTAAGCTTGAATGAACAAATAAAACTTAGCAAAAAGATGAGATTTAGGAGGTGGATCACTCATACGAATATGCCTTTAAATGACTTAGCTAAACAACTTAAGAAAGGATTGAGACCTAGAGCATACGTTTATCATCAAGTTATCTAACCATTGACGTAGGGAGCATAGGCATATGAAATGAAACAAAATGGAAAACCCCCTAGGCTATCAACAAGATATTAGATCTAGATTAAAACAGGGGTGAGAGAATGGGGAGAGGGTTGGATTCTGGTCTTAGCTACTTCAAGGGTCTAGAAAATTACTTACAAACTTTGTAAATTGAAAGGGAGGGAGAAAGGAGAGGAGATTTAGTCCCCCAAGTCAAGGAGGTGCTTGGAAATCCTCCAAGATGTCCTATACAACTTCTACCATCCAAGTATGACTCTAATCTGCAATCACAACAAGTCAAGCCCTGCTGATGTCTGTACTGGGACATAGCGTTGTCTTCAGAAATTTCTGTGTAGGACACAGGAAATTTCCAGCGAAGTGTTATATTGAAAAACTTATAATATTTGACCTATCCAAGAGCAAGTAAACCACAAAAAACGAATATGAATGATAGCAAAATTTCAAGTAGCAAAAGAGAGCAATGGGTTTATGAAGGCCAAGGTTGGAATTAACGCTCTAGAGTCTCTCTAAATCCTTCACCTATGAAGCGACACGCAACTCAACACAAGCATAGATCTATAGCAGCATAGAATGATGATTAGTATTAATCTGAGCTAATTCATGATAAAAACCTAACCAAACAATACATAAATCATCAATACTAATATCTATTTGATTCCTTAGGAAATTAGTTTGCTATAAGAATGCTAGCTTATAAATCAATACCATGAGCGAGGAACAACATCACCTCAAGTATCTTGACCATGAGACTAATCCCTACAATCCAAAGATGTCCTCCAAAGCTTTCTTTTATTACTCAAAAAGATATTGATAGATCCTTGGGCAACTAGTTGCTCAAAGCAATCCAAGAGCAATGAAATAAGTGTAGTGTGGCAAGAGCAAGAGGTGTGAGAGAATTTTGACATAACAATAGCTCAAAGAGTAGGTGACAAAGAGAGTGATTGAGGGTTTCTTTATAGCCTGGGGAGATAAGAGACCCCCTCTTGGATCTTTGACAAATGTAAAGGATCCAAGGGTGGAGTACCTAAGTTAATGACAAAACATCCAATGAAATCACATGCTTTTAGGTTGAGGAAAATAGGGCAGAATGTATGAAAAGAAAGAGAGGAGAAAACAAAAGAAATAAAAAAGGGAAACAAAGTCAAAGGGACCCAGTATGGGTGCGGGGAAAGGTCCAAGTACCAATAAAGAAGAAAAAACTTTTCCAAATAATGTGTTTTAGGGTTTCCATCTTTAAAGTGGAGAAACTTCTTCATGGGACAATTCAAATGGAAAGGAGGACCTGACTTAACCAAGGCGGCTTCCACAAACATGAGATGGAGTTATTATTGGATTTTAAGTGAAGAGGAAAATCGTGAGTCAAAGGGTGTAGAGCACACTCCTAAGTGTCACAAAAAAACGATTAGGCTGAGAAACCCTATTAGAGGGATGAGGGAGGGGCCCAGAATAGGCACTTAAGAAGGTAAAACAAATTACGTCTGGCTTGGTTAGAAGTACATTTGATAGAAGTAAAATGATGGGTTTGTACATTTCAAATGTAAACTTAAAATTAAAATGGGAATTGGTGGCATGGACCCACAACAAATTAAATAAAACAATGTATAATGTGGGGAAAGGAAGTACATAGGATAGAAAAAGGGGCTGCCGTACATGGAGAGAAGAGGGGGCCCACCAATCAATTCAATATTGATTGGTATTTAGAACATGGGAGAGGGGTCGTACCATCCCCAAAGTGACAATTAAAAAGGAAAATTAATTAGAAGAAGGGAAAAAGGTAGTTAGATAATTAAAATATAATTTTGGTAAAAGAGGGGTCAGAAAAGGTAGCCATTAATTAAAAATTAATTTTAATTAAAATGTGACTTAAAGGTGGGGAGTGGGGTATAACTCATATTAATGAGTTATTAAATTAAACAAGGACTTAGGGAAAAGGAAAGAAAGGTTTGAAAAGAAGTTTAATTAAAATATAATTTTAATTAAATGAGTTTAAGAAAAGTGGGTAATTAATTAAAGTTTAATTTTAATTAAAGATGGAGTTAAAGAAAATTAGGTGAAGGAATTTGTTGGGAAAGGTTAGGAAAGATTAGGAAAAGGTTAGGGAAAGTTCTTGCCACTTACCACCATACAACTCACTCACTAACTCAAGAATACAATTTTGCCATGTTTACAGGTTTAGCAATTAAAGCACTTAACTTTTCAAGAAAAACTCTAAGCGGACAAACAACCTAGCAAAAAATTGTCCGACTGAGCTGAAACTTGAATTAGATTAAGGGTGTAGGGAGTGCTATTCCATTCATTTGAGCACAAATACCTATCTTTCTCCCAAAGGCAGAAGTTTTACAATATAAGCTCAAAATAATTAAATTAATTAAATAATTAATTAATGACTTAGACTTGGCCGAATTCCATGAGACTCAAGACAACACCTAGCATGGTCATTTACAATGAAATCCCTACCAGAGATTTACTCAATGAATGTGATCATTTGGGGCCTTCCACCACTTTGGAGGAAGCACGAGGAGGGAAAAACTCAATGGAGCTAGTTGAGCCGCATTAATCCCGAAGTTAAAAACCCCGATGAAAGAACTCCCCACGATGTCAGCTTACCAGGTACTGACTAACTATGATCCATCTGAGACATTATTACATTATGTACCCCTCCTTGGGGGTCTGCTGGAATCCCGTTTACAAAAATTTAAGTCTTGGTGTTTTAAAAACACCAAGTAGAACTCTATTGTCTTGACATAGATAATCTTCATGGAATGAGTTGACCTCCGTTCTAAGCAGGCGGTCCAGGGATGCAATAGTGATCTTCTTTTTCTCTGTTGGGTCGAAATCCATTTCCTCTCCCGCTTCACCTTGTGCATTATCACTTCTAGGTTGATTTGCTTCTATATTATGAATGTGGCCCATATCCTCTTCCTCCTCATCATGTAAGTATGTGCCTTCTTTTCACCAAGGCCGAAACAATGAAATTGTGTGAAGCTCCTCCATCTATAAGGATAGAAACCCTCTGACCTTGAAGCACTCCCCTCATCCTGAAGATGTTGTATTTTGGAACTCCACTAATGGATGCAATGGTGATCTTCTTTTCTCCTGTTGGGTCGAAATCTGCTTCCTCTCCCCCTTCACCTTGCACACTGTCAATGCTAGGTTGATTTGCTTCTATATTCTGAATGTGGCCCATATCCTCTTCCTCCTCATCATTAGAGATCACCTTAATGTAGTGAACCTTGCCGTTTCACATGCTTTTGTGTCTTGGTTCCTTACATGTGAAGAAAAGTTGCTTCCTCCTCAACTCTCTCCTAGTAGCCTCATCCATCCTTCCCTTGCCTCTATCCACTCCCCTTTGATCCTTTGCCCCTTGGTTTATTTGAGGTCTTGGGGTGAATTTGGTTTTAGGTGTTGATCCCATCAAATCCCCTATCCTCCATATGGATTCCTGTAAGTTATCAGGCTTAAAAGCCTTGACCCAACCACGTAAAGGTTCTAATAAGACCTCAATGAAAAGCATCAACAGTCTAGATTGTGATATATCAGGTACCATCACAGCCACCCACTAAAACTCCTCTATATATCTCTCTGGTAATCCAGTTTGTCTGAGTTGAATGAGCTCCTTGAAATGTAGCTCAGAATCCCCTTCGTCAAACCTGCCAATGAGCCTCTATGTGAAATATGGGTAAGATGTAATATGATTGTGTCCCAAGGTATTCATGCCATGATACCACCAATCATGTGCCTTGCCCTCCAAGTAAATAGTGGTGAATTTTATAGCATCCAGTTCCCTCATGGATTTAAGTTGTAGATAGGCATCCAACTTATGTACCCAAGCCTGCGCAGTAGATCTGGATGATCCATCAAAGGTAGGAATCTCCATCTTTCCTGCCCTGCACTCCAACTCATGATTGCCCCTTTGATAGCTTCTTGGCCTACCCCTGTATTTGATGCCACAATATTTATCCAAGGTGACATGTCTTCGAAAACCTGCACTCAATGCTGCATACTCCTCAAAGTTATCTTCTACTTTTGGAAAGTAATTATCCTGTTGTTGAGCCTCCAGGAAAGTAGGCATATAAGGTCTAGGTGTAGTTCTATTGTGTGTTGGCACCCTAGAAGGTCCTCCTCCAAATAATCTATGCCCCTCTGTGTGCAACTAATGATTAGGCTCATTGTGATGTCTAGTTCCCCATTGAGAACCACTAGCCTCCCTATTCCCATTAGTATTTGAGCCATCCCTACCATGATTCATCTGCATGAGGAAAAGTGCAATTTTCTCTTGGCTCGTTGTCAATCTGTCCATGGTCTCTCTCATCTCAACCTGTCCCCTACGCATAGTCTCCTGAGTCTCATGTAAATGATGTTGAAGGGTGAATTGAGTGTTGTCTATGGATGTCTTCAAATATTTTGCTATACCTGCTAGATCCTGTGGTTCACTGTCATCACCTGATCCTTCCATTTCTTGTTCGGGATTCCCAGTCTGTCTTCTGCGCCTTCCCATATATATACCCCTAAACTTTTGCATGCGCTAATCCCCACAAGCTGGGAGGATTTAACGCTCTAATACCACTGTAATGTTCCCAAGATGATTTTGCCTGGAAAAAAGCATTGTTTTGACTGTTTGTTTAAGTGTTTAAGTGTGTTAAGCAGGTTTTCATCATCAAAGTTGCGTTGAAGGAGTTTTCATGAGATTTATAGCATAAAAGCAATGCACATAGCACAACAACACACATATATAACAATATACAGAGATAGAACACTAGATAAAAATTCAACAGCTTCAGATCTTACCTTTATTTAAATAATAGATGATCTTCATAAAATAAATCTGCAGATCTGGAAATATAGAGATGGAATATCCAAGTTGGAATGAATATGGCTCCAATAAGCTCAAGAACTGAAGAGAAAATCCTCCAAAGGCGTCACAATCACAAGAAGATAGGGACAAGATCAATTTCTTTCCCTTCTAACACTGGATCTCCTCTGTCTAGCTGATTTGCGCACTTTCCCTAGTTGTAGCTCCTTAATATTTCGGCCTCCCTCCTCCAAGGCCCCAAATCACTCCAAAACCCCAAGGAATAGTAGATCTGGGTAAAATAAGCACCTTGGATGAGTTTCTTCCTAGATAATGGCGTTTTGAGTCTTGACACACCAAATGACTAGATCTCCTTACTACAGTGCGCCCTCCTCCTATAGAACTCGTGCTAAGCTCCTCAATAAAAGATAGGCAAGGAAAACTCTCCCAAAATGTGTTAGGAAAGGCGCCCTAGGCCCAACAATCATTTCCCAATAGGTCTCGCCTCAAAATAACTCTTCCTCTCTTCAGATCAAACTGTTCTTCTTCAAGTGATGTGCCCTTCTACTGGAAACCCTTCACTGGTGCGCACTTCTCTTCCTCTTCCCTGTAAGAACTACCTGTAACTGAGTAGAATGGTGAGGGAGGGATCTTCCACCTCCTTGACCAAGCTTGGATCAAGAACGGGAGAATCTTTCACTCCCTTGTTGATCTCTAGGGTTTGTTCTCCCAAAACCCTCAAAATGTCCTTAGCTCAAGAGCTCAAGATGCAAAAGTGAAAATGACAAGAATGAGGAGTGAGGCGCCCTCCTTTTTCTTTTATACCTCTGATCTAATTTCCACTTAAGTTAATTGACCACCTTTTAAAGTTTTTTTCCTTTCTTTTCTTCATGTGGCCTTTTTCCACTTATTTCACCTTTTTCCCAAAGTCACTTTAAAATTATAACATTATTCATAAGTGGATACTTTGAAGCCTCTTAGTCCCCATTTTCTCATGAGACTATAGTCTAGTGGGGACATCTAGGCTGCTAAGTCTCTCTAACCCTCTTATCAAGAGGTGGGGGACATTACACTAAATAATATGTGAAAGGGTAACATGAAAGAGCACTTGCAAAATTATAGAAACAAAGATGTGGGGCAAGAAAGGTGTTGGCATTTACAACATCAAGATCGAGGAAGCATAGGTAAGGCCAGATTGGGCAATGGGAGTTAGCTTTAGACAGGGAGTAGAGAGCCAAATAGATTTAGGTCATAATACTCATTATGACGGAGAATCTCAGTGTACATAGGAGTTGAGGACAACAATAATTTAATGTTCACTAATTCTGATTCAGTTCTAGCTTCAATTTTTAGAAGTAGCACATATCCTAACAATACAAAAAGGATCGCAACACTGATGTAAGAACACCAAATGATCACAAACATGACTAAAACACTCAAGAATAGGGAGGAATTTAATATTTTCCTTTATATTGGTAGTATAATAACATTATTCATTGCAAAGATTTCAACATAACTAGGAGATCTCCTAACTAGAACATGATATATTTGTCTACATACTAAGGAGATTAGTTGGCCTTCATTATTAATATTAATAAGTCTTAGTTGTCACACTTGCAACAGTTTTTCCATATATTATGGCAGGGGCCTTATGTTCAGTAAAGGAACCCCCTTATTTTAATTTTTAAAAGTTACCATCATTGTGCTTAAACCATACTGCTATGTGTAAGGATCAAATTAAGGGTGCATCTATTGTACATATTGCCTCCTTAAATTAACATATGATATTGCAGTATTATATTTTTTATCTCTATACTCATTCTTTGATGTATTCTCCTTGTGGCTGATATTGTCCAAGCACAATGCATGCATTCCACAATCTATCTCAATGGTTAACTAGACTTTAAACTCTTCAATTTATACACAATGCCAACTGCTAAATTTCTGCTGATGAAAAGGCCAGTTTGAGATGACAAAGAAATTTGCTAGGGGGTGAAAGTCCAAACATACCAAGTTAAAATTAATAACTTAGTCCCTTGTACAAAGGGCATGAATGATTAAGTCATAAAATCTTGTAAACAGAAAGAAATGCTCACAAGGAGATCATGATTCTAACTACATTTTTATTTGAAGTCCATTACTAAGTACATTCCCAAGAAGACCCACATTTGACATCAGTGAATCACTCATAACCTGCAAATCATATTAAGTGCAGTAAACCTAGTGTCATATACCCCACAAAGATATATTGACTAGAGTCTAGACATAAAATATGGTTGTTGCTTCCTGCCACACAAGCCCATACCCCAACATAAATGAGATGCAATGACCATCTCTTAAAGCATTCCACACAACATGCCAATTACGATAGTCTTTGTTCAGTAACTAGTTATTTATGATAATGGAATTGATTTTTGGTACTTTAGCAACAATCTTGGGATATATATATATATATATAACAAAATCTTAATGCAAAATGTTTAGGATCAATGAATTAGATTACTAAAATCTTATTGAAGTCAGAGTGATATTGCCTCTCAACACGTCTCTTGGAAATGATTATCACCAGTAAGTTCACAACCAAGTTGTTTCAGCTTAATAATTTAAACAGAGTTTGAGGCATAAATTATCTGTTGAAACAGCTATGACCAAAGTAGAAACGCTAAACTTTAATAAAGCAATGAAAAATTTAACTCTTGATGTACTACTTCACTGCAATTGCATGGTTGGAAGTTAGAACCCCTACTGTAAGAACATGTGCATCTAAGCTCTAGTAAGCATAAAAGTGAAAATTTTGTAATCATCCAGATACTACACATTATTAACTGTTGATTATACAAATTAAGCACAAAAAATGGGTCAGTTAAGTACTATGGACAAAACTATAGATTTCAATGATATTGTACAACGCATACAAACTAAAAAAAGATGCCATCCCCCTTTGGTAGAATTAGTGTACAATCCCTATAAGAAATATATTTTGCTATTAATTACTCCAAAACATAACACAGACAATATTCATTTGAATTTTCAGTCACCTGTAGGAGTGATGACATGTTTTTCAGTGAATGGAAGATGGCCTAGGCCATTCTCAACAACCTGCTTAGACATGGGAAAGACAAAAAATTTGAAAGATTACCTCAGCAGACAAACAAACAAGGAGCAGAATAAGGCAATGCTACAGAGTACCTAGTCCTTCTCTACTTCAAAATGCCTCTCTGAAATGGCAAGTTAGATAAAACATACCAATCGAATAAGCCGATCTGAATAAAAGACAAAATCATGCTTCGTAGTTTCACGATCTCGTATGAGTGTATGCATCCCACGAATCTGCCAAGTTCGAAACTTAAAAACTTAAAAGCTATCGCAACTCAATTTTTGATAGCAAACACCAAACTTAAACACCACAAATTGCACTAGTTCCATTAATACCTTTAAACAGTCCATTTATTCTCTAATTCTCAAATATGCATTGCTATCAATCTACATAGTGAAATTCCTTGAGATAATGAAATAAACAGAAATCTTTACCTGTAAATTTTACTGGATGACATATTCAAAAATCATTGTACCTGGAAAGTAGATTGGATGACATAAACATTGGGATAAATCTTGCACAGGTCATGTTGTCCAAGCTTTGTCTGAATGTGTTGCACAATAAGATTGATTGCAACATAGTTGTCTCCTCCTCGTGGGATAATAACATCAGCATACTTTTTTGTAGGTAGTACAAAATCATCAAAAGATGGCTTGACGAACTTGGCATACTGCAACAGATGAAGAAAAGACATCCATCTAAGAATGGTATAACTCTGATTAAAAATAAGCATATGAAAAAGCAGACCAATATACAAGCATCCAATGCCTGCTTCATTCCTACTTAAGTCAAAGAGGAACACAAGCATGCAAGTGTTTATAACTAGCAAAACAGTTTTTTGCAATGCAAATGAAGTACAACAGGTGTAATCTCTAACAAATATCCATGATAATGAGGTGAACAGTTAAATTGTTTTTAACATTTCCCTACAAAAGCCTTGTCTAGGGCGTTATCATCAAGCCAATATTCTAACAATAAGTACCACATACGAAAATATAGTTAAATAGTGCACTGTTGAAAAGCCTGAGATTTTTCGCAACTTTTTCCGGCTGATGAAAAATCGGCTGGAAAAAGTCGCGATTCTTTTTTATTTGAAAAAGTCGGGACTTTTTCATAAAAGTCACGACTTTTAGGAAAAAGTCGGGACTTTTAGGAAAAAGTCTGGACTTATTTATGTTAAGGTTTAAGCTATTATTAGGTTTCTTTTCAATTTACTAGATAACCATAGCATGGATAGGATCACTGAGAGAAACACAATCACAAGATACACAACATTTATCCTGGGAAACCCTCATGGGGAAGAAAACCCAGCAAAAACTTCCTTAATATAGATAGCCAATACAATGCCAAGACAATAAACCAAACACTAGAGAATATCCTCTCCCAAGCAATGCGCCTCTCTCTCTTGCTTCTTCCGGCAACTGGTAACTGCAGCTTCCTTCAATACTTGCGCACTAGATGAGTGAGTTGAGTGAGTGAACAAATGAGGCGTTGGATTCCTTTATTTATACAAACTGGCAAGCGTTGAAAGGAGGTGTCTCTTCACTAGCAGGGCCGACTTGTCTTTCTGGGTGGTTAGAACGACTTTAATTTGCCTAGGGGCCAACTTCGTAATTTGCATATTACAATTAGGGTTTGACCAATCCGCAAAGGGGGTTTGGTCAATTACAATGCCCGACATGATCAATCCACAAAAGGGGATTGATCTAATGAATAATAAATCAATAATAAATAGAATACTCTTTGCAGTTACA
>SNQJ01S0124093.1:8385-26645 GCA_010110895.2 Picea sitchensis
TGCGGACTATTTTCAAAATATGATTTTTGAGAAAATGACAAGTGTAACCTTCTTCAGGAAAAAGTCCTTAATGAAGAGTTTGATCTTCCATTATCATGACATAATCATAATATCATCTCGATAACCAAAAATGTGGATAACAATACTAGACACCTAGGCTACCAAAAGACAATTGCAGCTGTCAAAAAGCTATATTATTGGCCAGGTATGAAAAAGGAGGCTACAGATTTCAATGCCAAGTGTCTTGAATGTCAAAAGATAAAGGGTGAGCACAAACACTCGGCTAGGTTACTACATCCTTTTCCCATTCCTGAGTGGAAATAGGAAGTGGTAACCAAGGAATTCATTGCTAAATTTCCTAGGACTACCAAACAACATGATTCAATTATGGTAGTTTTGGACAAGCTCACCAAAGCTACCCATTTTATTCCTGTAAAGATAACTCACAAGGAAGACAACAGTGTTGATATTTACTAGAAGGAAGTAGCCAGACTTAATGCGATACCAAAAATGATTGTATCTAATAGAGATCCCAAGTTCACCTCAATTTTTTGAAAGGGGTTTTTCAAAGTATTTGGAACAGATTTTAATTTAAGTACAACTTACCATCCCGAGTCAAATGGAAAAACATAGAGAATTAACCAAATAATAGAGGACATGATGAGAATGTATTTCATGAACAAACCTTCGAAGTGAGAGGATTATTTACACCTAGTTTAATTTTCTTATAACAATGGATACTAGGAATCTATAAATATGAGTCCATTATAGGCACTTTACAAAAGGAAATGAAATACACTAGTAAGCTAGGAAAATATAGATGATAGGACGATAATTGGACCAGATTTACTTAGGGATATGGAGGATCAAATGATGAATATTAAACCGAACTTGAAAGTTTCCCAAGACAGGAAGAAAATTTATGTCGATAAGCATAGAACCCCTTGAGAATTTTTTAGTAGGAGACCATGTATTTTTTAAATTAAAAACAAGGCAAAGTTCCCTAAGGTTGGGAAGGTGCTCAAAACTAGCAGATGATATTATGGACCATTTGAAGTTCTGGAAATAATTAGTCACATATCTTATATGCTTTCATTACCAACATCCATGCGTATTCATAGAATTTTTCATGTATCCTTACTCAAAAGTATATACTTGATACTAATTATGTCATTGATTGGAATGTGATTCAGGTAGATCCAAAAGGTGAATTACAGGTACAACTAGTATGCATTTTTTACCAGAAATCCAAATAGCTATGGAATCGAGTCATAAATTTGGTAAAGGTCCAATGGACCTGGTATGAACATGAAGAATAAACTTGGGAACATGAATATTCTATGAAGGAAGAGTTCCCGCATCATTTTGTAAATTTTTGAAATTTTGTTTGTACATATGTATATGTTGCACCGAGGACAATGCATAAATAAGGGGGAGGGAATGTAATACCCATATTCCAAACCCTAATTGAAATGTAATTACATATATGCACATAGTTTGGTGATCCAAGAAATTCTTTCATCCAGTGAGCTTATTTTCTATTATGTATTTTTCACTTTGAATTTAATAGAAAAACACAACTGCATGTAAACCATCTTGACAAGAAAAGTTTTGGGGGGATAAAATCCACTAGATGGGAAAGGGGGATAAATATTTAGGAAGAGAGCTAAACCAAGGAAATATTAATAAAATATTTCCAACAAAGACAAAATGCATAAACATGATTTTTATCCTAAGTTTCCAAGGGGAGGGAATGAATCACCAAGTGGGTGTAAGGGAGAGTTCATGGGGTGACAAGTGGCACTCCATAAGAATGAAAACAAAATAGAAAACTTTAGTACATTTTTCTCATTCCAGTCATTTGTGGTAGGGGACCATTATTCTCTCCATGATTTATATGATATCCCTTATTTTGTAAGTGTTTCTACTAGATTTTCCATTTTGGATGAAGAACACTTAAGAAGGATTTGTTGGGCGTCAAGCTAAAGGGGTGGGTTCTCAGGCCCATTTGAATTCTCTCCAAGTGATATAATTGTATGGAACATGATTCCCAGATGTGCCAAGTTGTAGATACATAACTTTGAATCTTCATGTCTGGCATGTTGTTGAATCCTAGAAGGGAAGTGGGGCAGCCATAGGGGCACACTTCCTAGGTGGGACAAGCATGTGGGGAAGTTAGAGACTATATACTGGATATTGAACTTGGCAGCTAAATTGGAAATATTGTTGCTACTGAGAGACCTTAATTGGATAGGATTTCCTTGCCGAAGTGGAGTTTAAGCCCCAACTCGAGGGGTAACCTACTATCATTTTGTGGGAAGGAGAGTCTAAGGTTGGGAGGAAAGTCAGAGGTCTGCATGAAGTTGTTGGATAATTTATATAAAACAAGTGTCCACTATTTGTTTTTTTAAATTTTACTGTTGAATGAGAATGTAAATCCCCGTGTTGGATATTACTATGCAATTATTATGAGTTCTTGTCATGAATACTTGTTATTTTTTCACTTTCTTCAGTAAACTCTCTATCAGAATAATTCAGGAGTTGTAATCAAGTGATTTTTCCATGGGTTTATTTACAATTGTATTTATCTTGATCATTTTGGACATTATATTTGTTTAGCATTATAGTGTTGTAGTTACAATACCTAGAAACTGTAAATTGACTCACTCTATATACATTCCAATTGGGGTAATTACTCATATCTTTTCACAAGTAGAGTTATCTTTTGGAAAACAAAACTTGATTCGAATTTAGTAGTTGGGATGAAATTTCCCTTGTCCAAGATTCAACAGTGCACTGGATGCATTTTTTTTCTCCTACACGATGATGAAAAAAATTATTATCTAGAGTGGATGAATTCCAGAAGCCAATTATGACCTAAATAATATTTGAAAAACCTTAGAGAAAAAAATAGATTCATTGAAGTCCAGTTTCAGACTGAATAAACTTCAAAATAGCCATTCTTTCTGTTTTATCTTCCCTTCTCTAAATAGGTGAAATGTTATACTTAAGCCCCAAAAAACTAGATTTTGAGACTTCGTTTATTTCACAATTCTACCCATTAAAGCTACCATCCCGACACACGAATGGAAAAAACTTTTTTAGTTCTAATCACCATTATTAAATGACTAAGTGAGGATTATCATCTTTCATTACCTCGTACTCTCACTCTTGGGAGTTACACGTTGAACGTTTCTAAAACCTCCAACTTGAGAAGTCATGAAGTTCTGTTAAAGTTACCCAGGTTAGTATCAAGAGTAAATCACTTTAAACCTTAGTTAATCACTATCGTGATTTCGCGACTCAACGATTGCTTCCCCAAAGGGTAGCACCTTTGTAACTCCTATCCATGAAGTCGTGATATTCATTAATTAAGAATGGATTAATTAATGTCATAAGTCTAATCACAGAAAATCAACTAAATCGTACCATCGCGATTTTGGGTTTTTAGGGTCCAATGGCTAGGAGCGGAATCACCCGATACGACGAATGCCGAAAAAGGGATTAGCAACTAAAGTGAACTTAATTAAAATAACTAAACCATATTAACTAACTCCTTAAACAACCTTTAGCACACATAGTTTACAGATGAAGTCTTGAATGTTTTTGCATTTTTCCATGTCACAAATTGTTAAGCATTTATGACATTTTTTTGAATTTCAGTGAGGTGATGGATAGCAAGATCTCATTTTACTTATAAATATTTCTATTAAATGATTTGACCATTCTGTCAGCAAGGACTGACACATGCTTAAATGATCAAGACAGAGGGTTTCCTTTCATTATTTCAGTTTTCATTTCTATTGCGCGCAGAGCCATTTCACCAGGATAACTTCTGTCTGTGTTTTCAATCTTTCTGACAGGGGATCTAGTTGCAAGTTTCTCTATCATGGCCCCACAAAAATTACCCAAGGAAGTTTCCAAGAGTTCAGGTCAGGGTTTAGATATTGTTTCTGATACCTTTCCCTGAAGTATTAATTATGTCAAAACATGAACGTACATTTCCAACATTCTACAATCCGAGTCAATAAATTGTTCGGATGATTCCAGTGATAACGAGAAGGATGACTTGTCAACCAAATAAAAAATCATCGCTCAAGCAGAGATGCAAAAAATAGCGGCAAGGCCACATCTTCTTCCCTATTATGATATGGTCATGTGGGCGCTAGACCATGTGGACATCCTGACTAGGATGATTATCAGTGAACAGGGGGTGACAATTGGGACTTTCAGACCAGAGCATTTACAGGCAATGTATAAACTGTCACCCACACCAGACCTTACTCACAATGCCGAATTCCTAGAGGGTTTCAAGAAGAAGGAATGCGAGAAATATAGAAAAAATTTATCTGATCTGATCAAAGATTGGGTTTCGCACCCCCCGAAATTCAGGGCTGACACTCATGGAATCTATTCAATCTCATCCTTAGAGACGCAATTCAAGTATATAACGATGATGGACTATATTCTGTATGGGAAGGAGGACACTAATCACTTTTTCCTCCCATGGGTACCTCTTATTCATACAGTTGTTGAGGGTTTCTCCTTTGATTGGGCCAAATTGTTGTTTGACAGTCTGACCAGTCGAATCATCGAATATCGAGCGCAGAGGGCGAGTAGAAAAGCGTATTCATTCTTTATGTCTGCTTACATCATGGATGTTATTTTATTCATGACACCTTTCCCACTAATGAACTAGAGCTAGGATCCATCTAATATAGAGCATATTCACGTCTACCACTTGAAACTTTGGGAGGATAAAGAAAAATAATTCATCTACGAGATCTTCAATTGGGTAATGGTACCAATGCATGTCTCCATTTTCGGTCGTCTGCCTCCCATGATTTCGAATAACATCACGAACAACATGAGTAGCATGGAATATTTGTATATAGAAGAGGAATTTTCATACATCAAGGTCTTTGGAACCTCTATTCCCCCATATGCTCTTCTGTTATTCTTGCCAGATAAGCTATTGTGTTGTGAGATCACCAGAAAGATTGTGCTCGGTAGGATAAAAAAAGAGCTCAAAGGAGTATCGAAAATGGTATGGATGCCCTTTCCCATTGACATTGGTGCATATTACTTATTAGACTTCAGTCATGCCAAGGTCAAGGCTACATCCTTAGAAGAAATGAAATTGGTGGACATTGAGTTTAAGAAGCACGACCCAAATAAGGTTATGAGCAATCACCTGGGGAGTTGTGTCCTGAAGAAGTACGAACATGAGGATTCACCTCATGATGAAATATTCTAGGGCACGAGGTCCTAATATGAAGTCCTAAGTTGGATTCAAGCCCTGTCGCCCAGAGATATGGCTGATTTCCTTAGATTCCAGGAACACCGGCGGAGTTGTCTCCCCCAGGTTTTACAGGGAAAAACCCCAAATCTTCCAGTTACATAGAAAACGGAAGCCAAATGCTAAAAGAATTCAAGTCCTGACAAGGAGGAGAATCAAGAGAAAATAGGGGAGGCTAGGACCTCAGAATGAGGAGCCGAAATCCCCTATCAACAGGAAGGAAACCCAAAAATGGGTACGTCGGGCAAGCAGGTCCAAAGTCAAGAAGAGATACCCTCGCAAGGGTTTGGAGACCCACTATCACTCATATCAAGAAATCCATCCACGGATGTTAGCCCGACACAAATGAGCCCGATGAACAAGTAGCTATAACCATAATCGAAGAGAAGTTTGCCTTATCGGATTTGTATAAAGACATAGTGTCTTACCTACTGACCCTAAAATGCCCTAGCGATCTATCTCTAGCTAAAGCCAGAACAATGAAGCTGCATGCAGTGAAGTACTGTATATCTGAAATCCAATTGTACTAGAAGGACCCATTAGGCTTCGTACTGGTTTGTTTGGTAGAATCAGAAACAAAGGGGGTCATAAATGAATTTCACGAAGGAGTATGAAGAGGGCATCATGCCTGGAGGGAAATAGCTTATAAAATCTTGAGGGAAGGATATTATTGGCCTAAACTATTCTCAAATGTCAACGCCAAAGTCTGAGCCTATAACCCTTGCCAGTTGTTCATGGGTAAATAGAAGCTTCTAGTGCTACCTTTGGTCCCTGTCAAAACCGAAGCCCCTTTTCAACAATGGGGGTTAGATTTTATAGGTGAAATCAACCCACATTCCAGCGCTCAACACAAATGGATCCTCACTGCTATAGATTACTTAAAAAAATGGGTGGAGGCTATTTCGACCAAAAAGGCGACCGATTCAGTGGCAATAGATTTCTTGGAAGAGAGCATACTTTCTAGATTCGGCTATCCCCGAAAGATAGTAACAGATAATGCACATGCATTCAAGTCTATGGCAGTGGTTAGATTTTGCCAAAAATATAACATCATATTGGGCCACTCCACAACATATTACCCTCAAGTAAATGGGTTAGTTGAATCATCAAATAAAAGTTTAATTAGCATAATTAAGAAGGTGCTGAGAAAAAACAAAAGATCTTGGCATGTACATTTGAAGTACGCTTTATGGGAAAATTGGATAGGTACGAAGAAATCCATTGGTACTTCTCCTTTCCAAATGGTATATAGGACTAATGTGGTACTACCTATAAATATATCACTCTCTGTGATGAAGCTCTGGCAAGATGAGAAAGAAGAGCCAAACCATGTCACAAGAAGAATAAATCAGTTGATTGAGGTCCAATAGCATAGGACCGAGGTGGATGAAAGAATGCAGAAATACTAGAACAACATGAAAGCATTGTTTGATCATAAGGCCAAAAACATAGAGTTCCTCGCCGACGATTTGGTTTTGAAATGGGATGCTAGGAGGGAAGATTCGGAAAAACATGGTAAATTTGATCATATCTGGTATGGACCATTCGAAGTCTCATCTTCTAAAGGGATGAATTCATTTCTGTTAGAGAATTTGGACAGTAAAATCCTCAACGCCCCTATCAATGGGCATTATTTAAAGAACTATATGCAATAAATGAGTTCTAAATCTTCATTTTATATACTGGTTTGTGTTTTCTATTTTTTATAGCTTTTCGGTAAGTTCACTTTCATCGCAAATAAAACATGTTAGTGATTTCCTAGAAGTAGAGATATGAAATTTCCAACACATTGAATCCCATAAATATTGAAGGCTTTATACTCTTCATGTTATTCCTTACAAGATTCCGGCTTATAGCCCAAATAGAAAAAGGAGAAAACAAATGGTCATGTATCAGGAAATTGACTCACTTGGAATAGGTGACAAAATTTGTTTTTAGAAGAGAACAAAATGGTAAGGTAAAGGTATGAATTTTTGAAGTATCTAGGTTTCAAATGAATATCACTTAAATGTATCATGGTCTCACAAGCATGATATGTTCACTTGACATTTCTTTAAAAGATCAACGTTTTACTGTGGATTCTAAAAGGGCTCACCCAATAATAAAAAAAAGGGGGTTTCCAAGAGTCAGGATTGTGTGTTAACGTCCTGGTTTTTTGAAGTCCAAAGCCTTCTCTTTTTTCATTTTCCATCCTTGGAATTATCTCCTTAATCTCTGACACCTTCCCATACCCTCCACAGAGGAAGAATAGGTTACGCTTTAGTTCTGGAAACTGATGAACGAATCTTAGAAAATAAGTTGGCCTTCACGACTCCTCGGTCTCATGTTGAACGAAGTTATGCATAGGTTGATCCTAAATCTCTTAGGTCTTTTAACAGGTTTCAAATGGTTAAGACTTTCTCAAAGGAAGACCCCTGGAAACAAATTATCCCATAAATTCCTACAGACTAGGATGTTTTGAAGGTCAAGAGAAATTAGTTCCAGAGCGCTCAAAGCAAGGTGACAGGCCATTGTAGAGAGTATTACACAGATACCACCTTGGGTATACTTTATACCAAATTGATTGCCCCCACTTCATATTACAAAAGTAAAATATAAGACAGATGGTGAAAGGAAATTCATAATTGATTGCCCCCATCTAGTCCAAAGAGATGATGAAAGGAAATTCATAAAATGATTTCCCTCATCTGAGCATTTAAATGAAAAATCACAGTTTGGAGTGGAGGAAGGAAATTCAATAAAGGGAACCAGATAAATTCATCGGGGTACTGAATAGGCTCGCTAGCAGTGAAGCAATATCTAAGATATCTATAAGGCTTTCATACATAAATTATATTACACTCTGGTAATTATCCTTTTCGAAACTGGATCTACAACCCAAGTTCATGCAGGTCTCCCTAATTAAAAGCATGGAATTTGCTTCGTTTTGATGCAAGCTAAAACCTACAGTACCTGTTGAATTTCCTAATGTCATTTGGACCATCTTAAGAAGACCCGATTTCAGTCTCGAGAAAGGGAAAGTTACCAAATGGACTGTAGTTGAGTTTAGAAAGTGTGTAGAGTTTTGAAAGTTTTCCGGAAATAAAGTTGAAACCTCAAAGTTCCCTCTATATCCTCCTTCCAAACAAGTTTCACAGAAGAAAAATAATGACTCCATTTACCCAATACAAGCACTTGGGTTGTTGTCCTTCTCATCCTGTAAGGAGACGAGATCCCTAGTTGGAGCCTATGTTGGACCCTCCCTTCTCTAATAGGTGAAATGTTATACTTAAGCCCCAAAAATATGGATTTCGGGACTTCATTTATTTCACGATTCTACCCATTAAAGCCGCCATCCCGACATGCAAAATGGCAAATTTGTTTTTAGTTCTAATCACCATTATTAAATGACTAAGTGGGGATTATCATCTTTCATTACCTCATACTCTCTCTCTCTCAGGATTTACACATTGAACATTTCTAAAACCTCCGACTTGCGAAGTCGTGAAGTTCTGTCAAAGTTACCTAGGTTAGTATCAAGAGTAAATCACTTTAAACCTTAGTTAATCACTATCATGATTTTGCGACTCAGCTATTTCTTACCCAAAGGGTAGAACCTTTGTAACTCCGATCCACGAAGTTGCGATATTCTTTAATTAAGCATGGATTAATTAAAGGCTTAAGTCCAATCATAGAAAATCAACTAAATTGCACCATCGTGATTTCGAGAAATCTATTACCACTAAATCGGTCACCTTTCTAGTCTAAATAGCCTCCACCCATTTGGTTAAGTAATATATAGCAGTGAGGATCCATTTGTGTTGAGCACTGGAATGCAGGTTGATTTCGCCTATAAAATATAACCCCCATTGTTGAAAAGGGACTTCGATTTTGACAGGGACCAAAGGTAGCGCTAGAAGCTTTTGTTTACTCGTGAACAATTGGCAAGGGTTACAGGCTCGGACTTTGGCGTTGACATCTGAGAATATTTTAGGCCAATAATATCCTACCCTCAAGATTTTATAAGTTGTTTCCCTCCAGCCATGATGCCCTCTGCATACTCCTTTGTGAAATTCGTTTATGACCCCCTTTGTTTTTTATTCTACCAAACAAACCAGTAGGAAGCCTAATGGGTCCTTCCAGTACAATTGGCTTTCAGATATACATTACTTCACTGCATGTAGCTTCAGTGCTCTGGCTTTAGCTGGAGACAGATCGCTAGGGAATTTCAGGGTCAGTAGGTAAGACACTATGTCTTTATACCAATCCGATAAGGAAAACTTCTCTTTGATTCTAGTTAAAACTATTTGGTCATCGGGCTCGTTTACTTCTAAATATTTCTATTAAAATATTTTGCCTTTCTATAGGAAAGGAATCGCACAGGCTTAAATGATCAATACAAAGGCTTTCCTTTCATTATTTCAGTTTTCATTTCTATTGCGCGTAGAGCCATTTCACCAGGATAACTTATGTCTGTGTTTTCAATCTTTCCGACAGGGGATCTACTTGCAAGTTTCTCTATCATGGCCCCACAGAAAGTTCCCAAGGCAGCTGTCAAGATTTCAGGTCAGGGTTCAGATGTTTTTTCTGATACCTCACCTCGAAGTATTAATTCTGTTAAAACATGAACGTTCGTTTCCAACATTCTTCAATCCGAGTCAATAAACTGTTAGGATGATTCCAGCGATAATGAGAAGGATGACTTGTCAACCAAATACAAAATCGTCACTCAAGAAGAGATGCACAAAATAGCAGCAAGGCCACAACTTCTTCCCTATTATGATATGGTCAGGTGGGTGCTGGACCATGTGGACATCATGACTACGAAGATTATCAGTGAATAGGGGGTGACAATTGGGACTTTTAGACCAGAGCATTTACAGGAAATGTATAAATTGTCACCCACACCGAACCTTACTCATAATGACAAATTTATAGAGGGTTTCAAGAAGAAGGAATGCGAGCAATATGGAAAACATTTATCTGATCTGATCAAAGATTGGGTTTCGCACCTCGCAAAATTCAGGGCAGACACTCATGAAATCTATTCAATCTCCTCCTTAGAGCCACAATTCAAGTTTATAACGATGATGTCCTGTAGGCTGTATGGGAAGGAGGACACTACTCACTTTTTCCTCCCATGGGTACTACTTGTTCATACAGGTTTTGAGGGTTTCTACTTCGACTGGGACAAATTGTTATATGACAGTCTGACTAGTTGAATCACCGAATATCGAGCACAGAGGGTGAGTAGGAAAGATGCTTCTTTCTTTATGTCTGCTTACATCATGGATGCTATTTTATTCATGACACCTTTCCCACTAATGAACTTGAGCTAGGATCCATCTAATACAGAGCCTATTCATGTCTACCACTCAAAACTTTGGGAGGATAAAGCCAAAGAATTCATCTACGAGATCTTCAACTGGGTAATGGTACCAATGCATGTCTCCATTTTCGTCCATCCGCCTCCCAAGATTCCGTATAACATCATAGACAACCTGAGTAGCATGGAAGATTGGTATATAGAAGCAGATTTTTTATACATCAACGTATTTGGCACCTCTATTCCCCCATATGCTCTTCCGTTATTCTTGCCAGATAATCTATTGTGTCGCGAGATCACCAAACAAACTTTGCTCGGTGGGATAAGCAAAGAGCTCAAAGGAGTATCGAAAAAGGTATGGCCGCCCTTTCCCATTCACATTGGTGCATATTCCTTATTAGACTTCAACCATGCTAGAGTCAAGGCTATGGCCTTAGAAGAAATGAAATGGGTGACATTGAGTTTAAGAAGCACGACCTAAATAAGGTTGTGAGCAATCACCTGGCGAGTTGTGGCCTGAAGAAGTATGAACATGAGGATTCGCCTCATGATGAAATCTTTCAGGGTGTGAGGTCCTACTTTGAAGCCCTAATTCATATTCAAGCCCTACCTCCTGGAGATATGGCTGATTTCCTTATATTTCAGGAGAACCAATGAAGTTGTCTCCCCTAGGTTTTATAGGGAGAAACCCCAAAGCTTCTGGTTACATGGAAAACAGAAGCTAAAGGCTCAAAGGATTCGAGTCCTGACAAGGAGGAGAACTAAGAGAAAATAGGGGAGGCTGGGACCTCAGAACGAGGAGCTGAAATACCCTATCAACAGGAAGGAAACCCAAAAAAGGGTACGCCGGGAAAGCAGGTACAAAGTCAAGTAGAGATACCCTTGCAAGGGTTGGGCGACCCACTATCACTCATATCAAGAAAGCCAACCACAGATGTTATCCCGACACAACCATTCAAGGAAATCAATAGTCCCATTGCTTCTATAACACCCTTACAATTGACAAAGGGGAACCCCGATGCGGGATGGATTTTCAGTGAAGAGCTAACGCCCATTTCTATAGAAGAGTTACCTCCTAATGAATTTTTCTTTGATAAGAAAAGGAAGGTCATAGTGAAGCAATAATCATATCAAAAAGTGGGTGCAGTGGCTAAAAGGTTTAAAATCATAACATAAGGAAATTCTGTAGAAGAGGAGGAACTCGTCGACGAGATAGTAGGAATAGTGGGGGCTTATGCTACAACCAACTAGTACTTAGTTGGAACTTTGAAGGCCCGATTGAAACGAAAGAACCTCTTGATCAACAAGTTGGAAGCTAAGGTGGCTACGACGGAAGAAAATGCTAGGGATGAGGTGAGAAAAATCCATAAGCAAGCCAGAATAGCCAATCTACAGGAGATTGAGAAACTTAGATCCGACCTTGATTAGGTGCACCAGTCAGTGCAAATAAGACAAATGTAGGTAAGCCAGTAGGAGCAACAAATAATACAATTACAATCAAAATTGGATGTTGCCAAAAACCAGATATTAGATATAAAGATATTCCAATCCTGAGCCACCGAAATCTGACATAAGGTATTATCAGCTCAACGGGACTTTCTTGCTAAAGTGGGAACCATTCATAATCACTTTCAAATGATAGATCAAGTGCTAGAAGATATATCCTTGAGAGAAAGAGAAGATGGGTCAACTCGGGTTTCTTTCCAGGATGTTGTTATAGCCACAACAAAGGTAGAGATGACCAGTAGCTCCAAATTATCCATCGCAGAAACTAGAGGGAATATCTTACTAAAGGCTTGGGAGAAGAATATATCAGAGAGCAGGGAGAGAGCTAAGGAGGTGAGGAATTCTTGCGAAGAAACATTCACCTTGATAAATAAAATTTTGTTAGATCTTGATAAGGAAGGCAGTGCCAGGACGCTGGGCAAAATCAATATAGCTAAACACCTGATAGATATCAAAGAAAATTTGGAAAAGGAACAAGCTGAAATACCCCAAATAAGTCAGGCTGATATGGTCCAAGTGGACAAATGGCTAGTACAACCAAGTTTACAATTATGGTATATCGTCACGGAAGACTGACAAGTGGGAAACAGATTGCCACAGTTGGCGAAGAGTTGTTACACCTTTGATGCCAACAACTAAGAAGAGCCTTCCAGGTTGATAGACTAGTTGATTGAAAGGTACATCAATTGCATTGAGTAGGTGAAAGGGCAGGCTTCTGGTGTTAAATAATGATAGATGTCACTTCATTCTATTTCTGGAGCCAGAGGAGAAGAGAAAGGAAGGCGCTATGCACTTATGAAGGAAGACAAAAGATGAGGAAATGAAACGTTTCAATAATTCATTTGTAACTGACAAGTTTCTAGAATGTTTGGAATTCTAAATGTTTACAAGTGTGTTTAAATATACCTTTTGGAAAAGCACCAGGAGGGGTTTTTTCTTTTGGAGATTGTAATAGAGAAAATTCTCCTTTTCCAGGATTAATACAAAGAAAATCGAAGACTCCATATTCTGTCAAGATTGAGTTATGTGTTTTCCTCTGTTATTTCATACTTCATGTTATTTTTTATATATACATCTTTGATGAATGTTTAATTGCAATTTAGTACAACTTCTACTGTGGCGATCAGGTTTCAGTTATCTAGTTATTTACATCTTTTCCTCTGTATTGGCTATTAGCGGGTACAATACCTGTGGATTACTTAGATCTCTACATTTTATGCTTTATCAAGGTCTCTCTTTTCTTTTCTTCTTCTTTTATAGCATGGGATTCCTTTGGAATTGATACCCCACATTGTTGACAGCTCTATGTTTTCTTTCGTTTCACACTTGGTTTTAGATTTTAACTCAGTTATAGAAAATGACCTTTGATTGTGTTAAACTGTAATTGTTTTCTTTGAATTTTCCTTATATAATCAAAAATAAAAATAGCACTTTAAAACATCAACCCATTTAAAATCCCTGTTACTCCATGACTTTGCCCATTGTAAGACAACCCAACATTGAACCCGGCTTATCGGATCAAACTAGCATCACTTTGAATATTTTTTATACTACACTTAAGACTGCCATCACCCGAGCCGAGCTCGAATGTTCATAAGCAGCCATCGAATGGGATATCAACATTCAAGAATATTTGGAAGCGAGACAAAGACAACTCAGAAATCAGCCATAGATTCCTCCCTGAGGTTGTTCTTTCCCTTCTTATCACTCACTCACTTTGGATGCCTAGACTCTATACTTTATAGCCTTGAGTACAGACTCTGGAAGAACACTTTTCTGAGTAAAAATAATGACCATGGATCTCCACAAAATTAGTTAATCCTGGTCATTGATCAAATTCTATTGCACTCTAGAGATTTCCATTTTATCATGGTACTTTCCAACCATTGTATTCCTTGGAGGTAGATTGAAATTTCTCGAATGTTAATCGGGGTCCTTAAGTTCGAGGAATTGTTGAGGATACAGATTGTTGTCAACCGTTGGATCCATTAGGAAGTAGTTGGGGAAGAAATATGAGCCATTGATCTTGTTCAACATGGTTCAATCAAATTCCATAACCCATAATTTTTCCTAACCTCAAAGTATTTTGAAAGGGTCAGTGGCCTGATGCCAGTGGGAAGGGTTCCCATGCGGGGTTTCATTTCCCTTTAGTATGTATAGGCATGGATGGGAAGGTGACATCATGAATAATGTGGATGGCACATAGACAGACAACATGGATAATAATGTTATGTGGTGAAGGCTAATTCAACCATGAGTCATGTGTGGGGTCATGATGGGCCCAAAAACCCTACATTGGAACCTTTAAACGATGATCATCATATCTATTGTTCAAGAGATTTTTTCCATAGATATTTTTTGTAATATTGGGAGTGTTAATCATGAGATTAAATTAATCAACCGTCTCATTATCACTAGGATTTCAGATATCGAGAGTATACAAGGTTACATCATGCTAGGAATTAGATAGGGATCAGTAGGAAAAATGAGTTCCACATTTCATGCCATGTGACATGCCACATGTCTCACCACGTGTCATACCACGTGGCAGTAGGGGTTTCACTGATGAGTTAGATGTGGCTTGATGGAGGATGTATACCCTTGGGAAACAAAATTGGATCACGACCTTTGGATCTAAGGAGGATAAGCTCCACCATTGATCTGATACAATTGGAGTCAATCAGCCCCCGGACCACCGAGGAGTTTTGTTACCTGGATGTGCTGGGAAGTCCGGTGCCTGATGTCTTGATGGCCACATTTCACAACATGAATAGAGACAGATGGAATGGTATGATAGGGACATGTGTATTGGGTTCCAACTCAGCTTCCACATAGATTCCCTCTTAAGAAAGGATAATGAGGAGTAATGATGATCCAGATTTTATGAGTAGAACAAAATGAATACAGATTATTAACAGGTGATTAAAACAAAATAATAGAGATACAGTAAAACTAGTTTTCTATTCAATAATGTATTAAGCTGAAACTGTAAAATGCAGTGGAAACAAGCTTGTGGGAATGGTGGCAGCTTATCTCTGATAAGAGATGTGACGGCTGCATGCATTCACAAGAAGAATTTTACAATGAGGCTCTAAAGGAATTTTTACAATAAATAGGAATGCTAAAAACCTTAGACATCCAAAAACATAACCCTAGGAGATGAAGCGCCAAAAGTCATGTGGGCCTCGTTTGGGTAAGTTAGTACATCAACTTCTCGAGGTCGTAACTTTTGCATACGATCTCCGTTTTAGGCGTGTGATAGCCTGTTGGAAAGGTATCATCGAGTAGATTCATTTTGGGGGCTCAATCATTCCTTTGGTTATCTTTGAGGAGCTCTATCCTGAAAAAACTTCATTTAGGCCCTCAAAATGGCCCCAAAAGTTAAAACTACTAAAAATAGTAAATTGCCAAAATTGTCAAAAAAATGTTTTGAGCTAGTTGGAAAAGGTGGGTGGCCACCGATATCCATCTGGATCAATCCTCCCTCATTAGGAAGCAATGGTCTCCATTGCGTCGAGGTCCCTGTTGAGTACATTTTTATGCTTCCTTTTTACTCTATAAACTACACTTTTGCCTCTATATCCATCCATTTTGCCTTCATTTCATTCCATATTTTCCATAAAATAGCTTATGCAAGGTATATTTATCATTCTTTAGCTTAAGAATTGATTTTTCTAAATTTTGGCATTAAAATTGAAAATTTATCAAAAATTACAGGATTTGACTAAATCCCGTAAATGCTCCTAGGTTTGTGTACTTGCAGGACACCTAAGAGAAATCTAAGACATGGGTCATGATCCCTGATGTACAAGGATGGATGATGAGCTATCATTTTCGAGATATGAGCCTTCCAGGTGTCTGGTCAATGCTGGTCAAACAGGGCCACTTCAGCAGAAAATACCCTGTTTCAGCCTTAAATCATGGACAGTTTTGGATTTTCGTGGGATTTGGTCATATATTATGGATCTAAAGGGGATATTCGACCTTCCTAGAATATATTATGGATCTGATCATGATATTTAGGATATTTATTACCATTTTTAGTTTTAAAACTCTTGTATAAATACTCTAAAGCATAGACTAGTATGACAACCTTGAATGTGAATGAAGAAACTTTGGAATTTGCAATCTTGAGATGAGTTCTGCGTTTTGTTCTTGATAATTCCTATGATGTGATGATGTGAATGCTACTGGAGCTATTTCTTAGCTAAGACAACTCAAGTTCACAAGTGAAGCATTGGAGGGCCCCCTTTGCCAAACTAGTACACTCTTTATTTATGTTCTTTTCAAGTAATCTTTGATACATGTTTTAGATTAGATCTTGTTGTAGATGAGTTTTATTCATATCTTGTTGTAGTTAGATAAATTCCATAGCTAATTCATATGCTTAATGTTTGAAAGCCTTACTCATATTGTGAATGATTTCTTGAATAAGAATTCAATGTGTGGTTTGCCTTCAAGCATTAAGATAATTATGAATTCTTTTTGAGTTATTTACGCTTTCAGTACTTTTGATTTAAATTGATGATAGTTTCTAATGAATGAAAGAAGACAATGAATGCATCTCTTGAATAAGAGTTTTGTCCTTCTAGAATTTGATAAGTCTTAAAACTAGTTCGAACATCTCTTGAATGCTTACTATTGATACTCTTTAGGAAAACAATTGCTGATTACTGTTATGAGATCTATGAATAGGACTTCTGAACAAAATCTTAGCATCTCTCCCATATTTAGCCCTTAGAATAGGTTTTGGTTTATTCCCATTAAAGAATAAAAGTAATCTCTAAATCCATATATTTTGGATGTGCCTCTATGTCTTACAAACACCGGATTGACAATCATTTGCACTCTAATTTACATCAGTAGATTGGAGCCTAACATTTTGGCATCGTTGCTGGGGAGGCACATTTAGAGATAGGATTAAAAAAAACGAAAAAAATATATATACATGAAATAAAAAAAACACAGCATAGAATTAATTTTAATTTATGTTTCTTTATGTCTAAACTTAGGGATGATAAAGGTATATTTTTAAAACAAAAACCCCAAAAACTAATCAACCATCTGTAGGAGCAGAAACATCTACAACTGAAAAACTATGAATCTACTACACCAACTGCTGGAAAAATCACTTTGGGAGAATTAGAGGAAAAACAACATTCAAGACAAATGTTAACTCTCATAGAAAGACAAGTTCTATTGGCTCATGAAATAAAGAAGAAACAAACACAATCATAAATATCTTCTGTAGGAAAACAAAAAGAAAAGCAAACTATTTTTGAACAAATAGGACAACCTCTTTTTCCAACAGAAATATCTGACTGTACAACAAAAAACTTCTTTGCAATGTCAGAAGCTGATAGACAAGAAAGGGAAAGAATGGAAAGGGAATTAGAAAGGAAAAGAAATGAAGAAAGAGGAAGGAAATAATGAGAGGATAGAGAATCACATCGAGAAGAGACACGAGGAGGAGGAAATGATGAATAGGAGGAAGAAGAACATACTACATTTGCATTTCCTATAGTTGATACACCAACTCTTTTAGGAGATGACATAAAAATGAAGAATATTCCTCCCTCTGTTTTTCCAAATTTCTTTGGCTTGTCTACTGAAGACCCTGATGCTTGCATGTTTGAATTTGACATCGTTTGTCGAACATATGGATATACCAATGATGCTCAAAAACTTTGTTTATTTCCTGCAACTTTGAAAGCATATGCATTAAAATGGTTCATGGGGTTGGGAGAAGAAACCATAGTATATTGGGATGACATGAAAAATAAATTTCTTGCTAAATATCAGCCCTATTGTAAGTCCAAAGACTCTAAAGAAGATATCTTTAAAATGTCTCAAAGTGAAGATGAAATCTTAGAAGAATATCTAGAAAAAATTCTCTATAATATGCACAAATCTAAGCAATCTAACCTTCCTTTGGATGTCATTCATACTATCTTTTTGAAGGGAATTTTAGATGAAAATTTGGATGCTCTTAATTTAATTGGGGCAAGGGATATTTCTCACCTTCCTTTCCCAAAAATTGTTGAATTATGTAAGAAATATTCAAGGGGAAAAGCTAAAAGAGGACGAGGACAAAGAGATACTGTGACAAAGGCAACTAAATCAATTTCCAATGGTGTTACTAAATCAGAA